>JAGDQP010024876.1:0-27464 GCA_022664845.1 Lepisma saccharinum
TCCGTCTCCCATTTCACACCTTTTTAGGGCTAAAGAACTTGGCTCCAGTTTTTGCACCTCTGGTGTTTTTGTTCGGATTTCTATCTTTACGTTTAAGAGAGCTTATTTCCAAATACACAGAATTCGCAAATTCTCTTTTTTCAATATCTATCAAATTAGCCAGAAACATGCCACTTTTTTTTTTACTAATGATGAATTTCTTGTTTTTCGGGAGAATTCAAAGAACAGGACTTTCTGTTTTCTTAAATGATAAATAAAACTAAGGACTTGAAATCCGGACCCATCAAAGGGGAAGGAAAGCTCCACGCTTTCCGCCAGTAAGTTTTGTATTAATTCTTACCTCGTGGAAGAGGTCGCAACAGCGGCTGCGTTGCAAAAGCTGAGTTTTTTCATGGACGGGCACAGTACGTAAATGAGTAAAATCAAGCTTTAAAAATCCGAAATATTTCTGTACACGACAGCGGGCAAAGCGTAAGGTAATGGGTCCGTATTTCGCCTCCCGCCTAATTTCGTCCCCAAAGCTTTCTCAGTGTGTGTGGTAGTGGCAACAACGACAGGTACGTCATGCGCCGCTTAGTTATTTCAGTTGTATATGAGAAGTCCTGCTGTGTGAAGGTGCTACTACGAGAGATTTTGCAGTTTTTATTTTTCTTCCTCAGGTGAGTTCTTGCATTTATAACTTTCAAAAGGTGCAAATACTAATCAAAATACGGAGTTTTATTGGAGTGTTTTACGTTACACTTGGCACATATTGTAGTTATAATGCATGAATTACTTAGGTGTCCAAGATCAGTGTGAACGAAGATATCGGTCGCCATGTTCAATTCGTGTTTTTTCCTAATTTCGTCCTCCCAAATATTCCTATTTTCGTCCAGGGGACGAAATAGAGAACTTATGAATTTTTCCGTTTCTTGTCATTTCAGATGGAGCCCCGGAAGCAGTGGAACAAGAAATCCATGAAGAAAGCAATACATACAATAAGAAAGAAAGAGATGGGTTACAAAGCTGCAAGTAAAGAATTCAACGTTCCCCGAGCCACGTTGAAAGACTGCTGTAAGAAATTAGCACATTTAACACTAGAAGAACTAGTGGAAAAAAAATTGGACGATAACCTGTATACGATAAGAAAATGGAAGAAGAGTTGGTCGGTTATTGTACGACAATGGAAAATTGCTTCTACGGACTGACAACCAAAGATCTGCGCCGAATGGCTTATCAGCTTGCCATACGCAACAACATTAAAAATTAATTTTCCAAAATGCAGAATGCAGCTAGCCTCAAATGGATGCGAAATTTCTGCAAGCGACATTTCCAGTTATCGTTGCGAAAACTCAAAAACTCTCTCTTTCTAGAATCGAAGGATTTTCTCCTGTAAATATACAACAATTCTTTTCCATTTTGAGCAAGGAACTCGACAAAATGAATCACAACCCAACGCGACTGTTTAACGCCCATGAAACGGGCATATCGATTGTACAATACAAGTCACGAAAAATTGTGGCCGTAAAGGGGAAAAAGGAGGTTCATAAAATATCTTCTGCGGAAAGAGGAGCACTGGTAACAGTCGTAACGTGCATGTCTGCTAGGGGCCAATTTGTACCACCAATGATGATTTTTCCTAGGAAGCTCATGAAAGCAGAGCTGCTGGACGGTGCACCCCCTGACACCATAGGTGCAGTTCACAAGTGCGGTTGGATAACTGGTGATCTGTTCCAAAACTGGTTTCGACATTTCATATCTATCACAAAGCCAACTAAGGAAGATCGCATAGTGAGTGTTGTAGATGGACACTACTCACATACGCGGAACATCAATGTCAATGATTCGGCAAGGAACAATGGCGTTACAATTGTGTCTCTCCCTCCACACTCAAGAGCTAAAATGCAACCATTGGATGTTGCTTTTATGTTCCCGTTAAAGACATGCTATGCTGAAGCTATTGGGAATTGGCTGAGTAGCAATCCAGGACCAGTTGATACGAATCTTCAAGTGACAAAACTGTTTAATGAAGTCTACATACGTGCAGCTACGGTGTAGACTGCAGTAAACCGAAGAAGAGTTTACTACAGGACATGATGAATCAAGACCTAGCACTAGCAGTCAGTCCAGCCAGTAACTACTGTAAATCCTACTCAGATCAAACATGTTCCAATCGTAAAAGCATCAAAATCTGCTCTTAGAGGATCTGCTCTTTTGGTGATCAGCTCCCATCACAAGAAGTTGAAGCAGCCAATGCGAAAAAGAACATCTCTTCGCTTTCAAAACAACGCCACCCGAACAGAACCCTTCGTCTAGAGGAAAAAAGCGTAAAGCAACACGCAAAGCAATACACGATGACATTTCAAGTGAAAGCGGCTGTAGCGATGACATTGACAATGTGTCTACAGATAATGAAGACAGTGACAACAATGCAGGATATCCTGCTTGTGGTAAACTGTACCCATCAGACAGACATGGAAAGAAGTGGATTCGTTGCACACGTTGTTTCCAATGGTATCATGAACTTTGTTGCTCTTCAAGTAACCCAAAGAACTTTGTTTGTGACTTTTGTTGCTTAAGCTTCTTCATTTATTTTCACAACGACCGTAAAATGTTTGTACTTTTTACATTCTTTCTTCGTTATTTAATGTGTACTTACTAAACATTCATTAGAAAATTAAAAAAATATGTACATCTTGTGTATATATGTTGTTCAATATTATCTCCATTTGCTCATGAGACAGTACTATTTACAGAAATCAGGGGGTACGAAATTAGGAACCATTTTTTGTAACCATCACGTATCGCATGCTTTTAAAAATGTTTTTTATTGCTATTAAAAATGTACTACAATTAGAATTCCAGCACAAGCATTGTTGAGTCCAAAAAACAAAAAGTATAAGTGATTTTTTGTCTACAGTTGTACTGCTATATGTGCCTTCTCCAGAATGCACTGGAGGACGAAATACGGACCTATTACCTTATTGATATTTCAATGTCTATACGACAGTTAACAAAGTATATATTTTTTATGTGTCATGCTCCCTAAACTGTGTGTCAGAATGTGTGTGTGTGAATGGCAATGGTAATACCTGAATGTTACGAATTGCAGGAGGACATCCCTTGACGACTTCCGGATTAAAGTTAATTGTTTTCCTTGTTTTACTCGGGAAAACAGCTGTTTGTTTGCTATGTTTTATGTATATTTGTTAAAGCTAAATTCATTTGAATAATATTTGGATAGATTCATTTGAGTCGCATGGAAGTGACTGAGCATCAGAGCTCGAGGGTGAGTTTTCGTTAAAGTTCAGCCGCCTAGTTGATATGGCCGCCGCCGAATAAGTTAATTGTCAAGGGCCCGCAGGGCCACCCCGACCGGACTTCTGGCCATTTTAGGCCACTTTCGTCCTTTGATTTATTTATATGTTGAGTATAAAGGTGATGGTTGAGATAAAGCGAACCGTATTCTGCAGCAGGTCGCCCCGGCAACGTCCAAACAAACTACCAGCAAAATCACAGTCATATTATGCTCCTATTTTTGCTATTAAAAAAAAGAATGTATAAGAAGTGCACATAAAATGTGTATATTTTATCGTTGAAACGTAAGAGTGTAAGTATTACTGTTGATTCGCAGTTGATTGCACAGGATTTCTTTAAATTCAATCTAAGCAGAATTTATTTATTTGATTTAATTAATTAAATTTAATTTAATTAATTAAAATTCTAATGAAATGAGGGACGACTATTTTAAAGAGATTTAGGAAAAATCCAGGAATAGGTTTATATTTGGTTAGAATTGAAATTAGGTTAAAGTTTGGTGATAGCAGAAGCTAATTATCTATAAGTTGTGGATATCTCTTGTATCTCGTGTATCTTAAGTGTCTTATACATCCATGGGACATCGCTCGTAAAGTTAATTTTATTCCTTGTTCTTGTTTGAATAGATTTTGACTTAACATTCCTTACTTTCGTAAATATCCGTGTACTGTGTTCTTCATTTTTTAAAAAGGTTCGTTTCCAATGAAAATATGACCGTCTATCGATTTGACAATATTTAGATGACGATGAAAAAAATCTTCTGCTGTTTGATTCAAAGTTGATTGGAGCCTATCCATATTTTCTATAGGTGTTATCATAGAGAGTATAGTGGAAACCCAGTTCAGAATAGCCTCAGTGTGCTCATTATTGAAATTGTTTTGACGTTTAGAAGAGTCACTGTGCACTTTATTGCTCAGGTTCAAGATTGGCATATTTTTATTGCTGTTTGTTTCAGTTTTGAAAATTTTATTTTGGTTAATCTGTTTGCCTTTGTAAGGTCTCAATGGGCAATTGGAAGCAGCAGTTCTATGTTCGTTCTTTTTGCAAGAGGCACAAAATGTTTTGTTAGGCATGACATTGCATGTTTTAGTGATATGGTTTTTACCGCATTTGAAGCATGTAGGTGGATTGTTACACTTTTCTCCGATGTGATACTGATAACAGATAGTGCATGGATAAGGTCTGGCATTATTAAAGGATTCTTCCACATTGTAACGAGTGAACCCAAAGGTAATTCCATTGGCTATGAGTTTACTAACTAATGTCGGATCTTTTGTGAATAATCTAATTAAAGGAACTGGGCCTTTGCTATTACGAAATCTTATTGCATTTGTGATTGGAATTTTTTCATTCAGAAGATAAGCTTTGATGTCTTCTGCCTTAGTGTTTGTAGAGATACCTCTCACAACACATGAAAATGAAGTTTTTGTATTAAAGATTTCTTTTTTCATTACTTTATTTTCGGTGACTGTCCAAGTCGCTTATGGCTTAAATTAGGCTGTTAATATACACAGGCGAAGTCTGTGACGTGTCTTGTATCCAGTGTTATAAATTACGAAGGGGGATCCTAAAACTAGTGGTTCCAGGTAAGTTTCTATATAAAACCTGTTCGGTAGAAATACAAAGATTTTATTCCAGGTTTCGGTGATATTCGGAATCAACAACTAGGGATTGAATACTCATGCATCAGGGAAAATCCCCGGCATTCCCCCGGGCAAATCGAACCCTGCTTGTATCTCCACCTTTTCCACTATTTAGCTTAATTCATATTCTTCATCACCCCATGTATGATTATGATTTACGGTCTGAGTGTGACTCCCCGAGAAAGATTAGAGAAATCTTTCTTTGAAACTTAAAGAACGAAGGTGGGAGAAAATTAGTCACAACAAATATTTAACATACAGGAAATAGTCATTAGAGTCAAATTAGTACTAAAAGAAATCAAAATTGTCCAATATATCTATTTTTTTCTGATTTCTGCTATATCCTGTTTGCCAAAGGTTCCGGGAGACGTTTCACGTTCTCTCAATTATTTATTCGTATTTTTGTGTGGCAACTTCGTTGATCGTTAAGTATAAAAAGCTATTTTTTATTTCTTAATTCTTTTCCGAAAGAAAGAGTGGTGCATCCGGGCATTGAACTATTTATTTTGTATTGCTGAAGCCACGCTGGCATTGTTCCTTTGTGTACGATACCTTGCAATAAATTCTGGGTCCAGGAACCGTGACTGAGCCAAGAACCTCTGTATTTAAAAACGTATTTGAACCAGGCAACAGATGTTATGCATGTGAGGACAAGGTCTAACAAAGGATCCTCAAATATGGCAGCAGTAATACCTAAGATTTATATCTTGGAAGCTTTGCAACTCAGCGCTGCTACAGACATTTCAGATAGTGACCTATTTCAGCGCATAAGAGCATTGCAAGACAGACTTGAAAGTATGAACAGCGGGGCCACGCAAAATTTGGGTGCCTCAGGTTCCACGACTTCGGAAAGTGAAAGTCCGCGCGACATACATAACCAAAAGCTTTTAGCAGAAGACCTCAGAGTACACCCACCTTCTTTTGATGGTAATGTAAATAAATTACGAGCCTAAAAATTTCTTGAACAGTTCGATAAATATGCTGCTTTTAGGAAGCTAACAGAAACACAAGTTCTTGATTTGGTTTTTCTAAACTGCTTAAGTGGAGAGGCCTCCATATGGTTTTAATTTCGCCAGCCGTTCTCTTCTCTATCCTCTTGGAAAAGCGAGTTCCTCAAAGAGTTTTATAGCTATTTTACCAGGAGGAAATCCCAAACACGTTGAGCTTTAACTATGAACAACTTTCGGAAAATCTGAGACAATTCATTCGCGGGACAACTATTTTCTGGCCTTGATGTACCATATACGGAAGACGAGAAATTGTCTTACATTGTGGAGCTTTGTAATCCGAGTTATCCACCCTTACCATTTCAACCACCATTGTAAATATTTGAAATAGCTTGCGTCTTTTAGTCAGCATTTGTCAGCTATTATGTTGAATGCAGTTTTATACAACCCAGACGGTTCTATTACCGAGCGTAGGAAGAACCCACTTGTCTTTCTGGAAGATGGAACGAAGACAAGAAAAAAACACCATGCTAGTTCCCGAAGTCCTCGATTCAACATTCTTCAAAAGAAAAGAAAGTGTGACCAGCCTTCTCTGAACAAGAAGGACGGAAGAGAGCAGGAAAGAGACTACCGTATTGTTTTTTGCAAGCGTTTAGGTCATCTCATTTCCAGCTGCTATAGAAAGCAGGCTAGGGATCGCTTGAGGCTAAAGTATCTCTTGTGGCTAAAATTCGAAAAGTTTTGAGTAATAATGTAAAAACAAAGGAAAATATGACGAACCCATTATTAGGCTACGAGCCGGGGTTTAAACATTTCTATCTACTGCGACACAGGGAGTGAAATAACGATTGTGAATTATTTATTGGGGGAAGAATTGATACATCGAGGTGTCAAACCAATAAACAAAGAGGTTACCCTGTCACTAGCCCAGGGGAATTGTGTTCCCCATCTTCAAATATTAGTAAATTTGTATATACAAGGAAGAGGAGTAAAGACACTTCTGTACGAGCTTTCTCATCTCTCACATCAAGCTGTTATTGGCCGTGACTTTATCAAGACTGCGGGTCTAAGTATTTTTCTACCTAAGAACGCTTGGGGTTTTGAAAATGATTCAAAATTATGTTTTTGTGCTCCTAGCAAAAAATTTCCAGTGACGAAACCGAGTTCTATCCAGTTGCTGAAAGTTTGTTTGAGAAAGATGTGAAAGCAAGTGGTATGCAAGCGGAACCCCGCAAAGACCGTGCAGATTTGCATAACAATAAGGCTCAGAAGAGTAAACGTAATTTTGGTCGTATGGACGACGAAAATATAGTGTTTTGTCAAAGAGAAGGAAAGAAAAACGAGGAGAGTATATTTATGTAGTTCATAAAAAAACTTCATGAGTTTGTCGGTCAAGGGGTCAGGAGCAATGACACGAAAATAAGTCATAAAAACGAAAGTGACCACGCGCCACTATTGTCTGTTTCTATTGAAGGAATAAACGTATCCGTTCTCGTCGACACGGGAGCTTCAGCTCTGTTTTGTTCTCCCTCTTTTTCAGAAAAAAGTAGCAAAAAGAGAAAGACTATAAAGTAATTATATTTTGTATTTAGTTGATCAGCTTGTATTCAGCCGTCAGTTGGGCAGCTTTGCATTGAAGTAACGCTGCAAGGAAGAAAAAATGATTATGATCATAGTTCCTAACCTCGTTTTTCATGTTATTGCAGGAAGAAGTTTTTTTGAAAGCGTTTGATCTCGTTCTCTACAAGAGAGAGGGAACTTGAAGCTCTAATAAGACAAAAGCAATACGACAGAATTTTGATATCCTTCCTGTAAATAATGAAATAAATTTTCTTTTTGAAGATGGCGAGAAAGATCCTGAATTTATATTTGAATCAATCAGAGATTCCGATTTGTCCACCGAGTGGCGTGAAAGATTTATCGAACTATTAATGGATTATAGAGACGTATTTCCGAATAAACCAAAGGTTATACCTGTATTGGAACACCCTATCCAATTGACAGATCCGCAAAGCACAGACCGATGTCTGGTGAGAATAAGCTTATCATGAATTCTTGAAGAAATGGAACGTAATGGTGTGATCCTAAAAGAGTGTTCGCCTTACTTAAGCAATGTCATTTTGGAAAAAGAAGAGCGGAAAAAGAGTGATAATCTTAGATTCGAGAATTTTGAACTCTCGCAATGTTCCCATTAGATTTCAGTTACCTTCCTTTGAAGAAACGTTATTTACAATGGGAAACAACAAGCTTTTCTGCAGTATTGATCTTTGTTACGAATTCGGAAGCGTGAGGATAGAATAAAGTGCCAGAAAGAACACCGGTTTCTTAACACCATTTGGAACTTATACCTACATTACATTGCCGTATGGTCTAGCTTTTATGCCTATGATCCTGTGTAAATTAATACAGATAGCTTTAGAAAAGAGCTATTTTAAAGACTGCGTTGTGTATTACGACGATCTGGCAGGTGCAGGTAAAGATTGTGCTGAACTTTACGCCAAGATAGAGAGGGTTCTGAGTAAATTAAGAACTGCCAATTTATCTGTTAATCCCCAAAAACTTTACCATCGAAAAAAAACTATTGATTTCGTCGGTTTTTAAAATCAAAAAGAGGAACATTTACATTCCTGATGAAAATCGAAGATTTTCGAAACTGTTGGAAAGACTAACAACAAAAAAGAAATTGATGTCTGTGTTAGGTTTGTATCCTTTCTACGTAATCATATCCCTAGAATACCAGATTTAGCCTAACCATGGACAGAACTCCGCCGCAACGCCCGATCTGAATGGTCTGATCGGTGTGAGCAAACATTTATAGCGCTACAAAAACACGTAAAATCCAACACCTTTTTTATGATTCCTAGTTTAGACAAAGAGTTACACATATTCGAAGATTCTAGTGACTACACTACGGGTTAAATAATGTTACAGCCTTCAGAAGAAAAAAGCTAAAAGTTATCGCCTTCGGCAGCAATCGTCTTAGCTCCACACAAGAGCTATCAACGTAATAAAATGATATCTCTCATTATTGCGCTTGAACGACATGCTACTTTGTTAATGGCTTTGGGACAACAGAATTATTTGTATTCATATCATAAAAACTTGTTATCCATCCTCTGTATGGGGGTTTACCATCAGTGTATGCTCGTTGATGTATTCATTCAGGTAGATTTCGAGCTATCTTCAAAAATGTTCCCGGAAGGAGGATGATAGCTGGTTAACCTTCCAGACAGAGAACAGCCCACGATATAGACATTGACTTTCTTGCTAGAGAAGTAGCTAATGAATATTGCCAATTGGAGGATGACGAAATTGAATGTGGAGCTAAAGTTGAGTTATCTGATGGGAGATTAGTAGATATTATTGATTTGGCAAATGAAGAGTTCAACATTCTCGAGTTGTACAATAGCAAAGACCTGAAGAAACTGAGAGAAGAGAAAAAGAGGAAACGTAGAGCTGTATCATGTAAATTTACACACGATATTTTCATTACTGAAAAAGTAAAAAGAAATGGTATTAACCTTCTACACTTTAATGAGGGGACGATAGAAGACAATGAAAGAGAACTTAATATGTTGATAAAATACATTATCCTGCAAGTTTTCTTAAAAGAGCAATTAGAAGACATGTTTCCGAGTACACTCCGAACATTACATTCGAGGGGCAATATCTGTAAAGAAAAAAGAAAAACGATTGTTTTATACGTTAGTGAATGAATCTGTTTTAAGGAAAGAAGGAATATTTTAAAGAAAAGTGTATGTCCTTGTTTTGAAAGAGAGATTGGTAATATGGGTTCCTCTGAAATTAAGGTATAAGGTACTCTTATCATTTTGTATACTCGTACTTAGTAATCGCAACCATCAAAAGTCGCCCTAAAACCAAATAACGCATGCAGTTATCGCACACATAGAAAGCCGCCCTAAAATCAAATAACGCATGCAGTAACCACACGCATATAAAGCCGCTCTAAAAATCAAGTAACGCATGTTGTAATCACACGCATCAAAAGCCGCCCTAAAATCAAGTAATCACACATCAAAAGCAAACCTAAGAAAATTTCAAATATTTTGCTAGTTTCACTACTTGTGTATGTAGTGTGTGTCAGTTTCCTGTAAACAAAGTCCTTGCTAGTGCGCATTCGTTCTGCGCAGGTTAGCTTGTATATGATAGTATCCCTTCTAGCTGAATCAAACGAATCGGGGACTTACCTAGGAAAGTTATTGTCTTCCATATACGCGTAAGTTTTAGATATCTTAGGACATTATCTGTGTGATGATATTGCACAGACGATGATAGGTTTGTTCATAAACAATAGTTGTGTGAAAGTATTATCAAAACGTCTTTCTTAGAAAGTCGTAATTGAAATTTTTTTATGTAAAGAAAATATATTTTCTAGTTAAGTTGTGAAATAAATTTTACTTATCAAATTGCAACCTATTTTAAAGTAGTAGCAACTTCTCTACCAACTTGAAAATGAAATTTTATTTCAACAAGTTAAAATTTTATTTTTATATTTTCCATCTTCATTTTTTTTAAATACGATATAACAATTTTAACTAAAAACTGTAAAATATTTTTAAGGTAGAACAAGATTTTTCTTAGAAAGTTATTAAATGAAATTATAAGATAAAAATTATTAAAAAATGGTTCACTTAGTAAAATGTTTAAAACATATTTGAAAGTCGGAAATGAAATTTTAGTTGTGCAAATTAGAAAATATTTTCTCAGTTATGAAATAAATTCTACTTAAGCAAATTAGGAAGTTTTTAAAGTAGGATAATTTGTTTCAAACTTACAAAGAAAATTCTATATCAATTTACGAACCTAAAAGTGGAAACTTATATAAACTACAAAATATTTACTATTCTATTTTAGATTTTAAAACTGCAAATCTTTATTTCTTTAAAGTTAGAAAGGAAATGGTTCATTTTCTTTACAACATAAAATTCTATTTTACTAGTTCAGTTATTAAACGTTTAGAAACTCTTCTTAAATGTTCAAGAACTTTTTTATTAAAATATGTAAATAAAACTTTACTTGTGTAAGTTACGAAGTGTAAGTTAAAAACTAATGTTATGAACAATAAACCTTTTTCATTATGTGTAAGTTAAAAACTAATGTTAGGGTGAATATACTTTTTTCATTATGTTTCATTTTTCAATGTTTCTAAAAAGATTGGAAGCGACATTTTACTTATATAATTTACAAAATATAAATTGGAAACTTGTGACAGTAACAAGTATTTATTTCACTTCAACAAAGTGAAACTTTCTTCTTGGAAGTTCAAAATTAGTTTTTTCTTAAAATTTTAAATTATATTTACTATGTATACTTTATAAAGATATTTTAATTATTTCACATCTTAAATACTAATTCTGTAAAACTATATAAAAGATATTTTAGAACAAGTTGAAATTATTAGTATTATCTTTGTAAGCTATGAGTAAGGAAACAATATGAACATACTCTTTTGTGTAAGTTACAAAGTAAAATTTTGAAGCATTAATTTTTAAGAGGAAATATTTGTTATTATTTCACATTTTCAATGTTCAGAAATTTAAACTTGAAAATATGGTGAGTAAAGTTATGATTTTTTTTTCAAGAATTTTGTATTTATTTATTTTTCACATTTTCAATGTTCTTACAAGGTTATAACAATCAATTTTGAAAATAAGGTTTAAAGTAAAATTAAAAATATTCAAAAAAATATATTCTTTAAAGTTAGGAATTATGTAATTTTGTAGTAGTAAAGCTTTCTTTATAAAGTTTATATTAATATTTTTATTAATACTCTTTCATGATTTTCTTAATAGAGAAAAGTAGTAATATAAAATTATATAAAGAAAGAGATATTAATTTTCATTCATATGTTTTATAAAAGTGAGAAATTTTTAACTGTTCAGAATATTACATACCCCTTACTATTATATCACTATCTACTTGATAAAATTTCATGCGACCTAATATTTTCTACTTAAATAAACTTCATCTAAGTGTATCATATTTTTAAACAAACGTTTCAGTTGTTTATTTTATATTTAGTTAAATTTTAAATTTCTGCAACTTATTTATGTTACTGCTTTGTAAAATCTCATCTATTTTTAAATTATAAAACTTTCTGTACTTGATTTATTTTAGTTAAACAACTTTTAGTATCACTTTTTATATTTTAGTAAATTTAAGTAGGTTATTTATTTTCAACAGATTAAGCCAAGTATTTGAATTAAACTAGAACATAATAATAATAATAATTGTAAACTATTTTAGCTAAAAGAGAAGTTTAATGAGACGTATAAAGTATTTTATTTAATTATTTTTAAGAAAACATCACTATAACTCATTTTATTTTCAAGAAATTTTGTTATTTATTTTACTTATACAAAATTTATCAGTAATTTTTTTAATTAAGTAAATGTATGATAGTAGGTCTAAAGTATTTAGTTAGTTATTTCTAACAAATCTTACTACATAAAGTTAATTATTTAAATTAAAAAAGTTTATTGAAACTTATTTCAAATAATGGTTTTTGCTTTACGAACTTTATGGATCTTAAATATTTATACTTCAGGAAAATTCATTTTATCTTTATACTTCAGTGAAATTTTAATTATTACGAATAATTTTTACTTAACAAATTTTATGAATCTTCAATACCTTTTCTTAAAAACTTACTTTATTTGTATACTTGAGCAACATTTTAATTATTGCAAATAATTTTCTACTCAACAAATTTAATAAATCTTAAATATTTTACTTAAAAATATTTTTACTTCATGAAAATTTGATTTTTCTTTCACATTAGCAAATTTTTAATTAAAAATTAATTTACTTAGCAATCTTTTAAATCTTATATATGTTTCACCCAGTAAACTAATTATTGAAGTAACTTTTACTTATTCACAATTTTATGTGACTTAATTATTTTAAATAAAATAATGTTTCTGTAAGTTATTTATTTTTGCTTGAAGCAATTTTCAATTTTCACTTAAGGAATATTTTATTTATCCTGTTTACTTTTACTTACATAAGATTTCATAATATGTTTACTTAAGGAATAGATTTCCATTTTCTAAAATAGAGAAAATAAGTTTAATATTTTTATTAACTTAAAATAGTATTTAAAATTTTCTTGGAAAGAAAATTAATTCTTATTCTTTTTCTCTTAGAGAAATATCTTATGTATTTTCATTTCTTCGTAAATAAAAATCAAGTTATACACTAATAAAAATTTATTCTTTACTCATGAAAGAAACAATACATTAGTCTAAGCACAGAGAACAAAATTCCGAATTTTATTTTGAACACATCTTCCACAATTTTCGGACATTGCAACTTTATTCAATATTGAAGTTGGAAACACTTTCGCATATAGTTATAGAAATAGCATTTATTTCTGTAACTATATGATAAGTACAACTCTTTACATAGATATACGGTATTTTCTCTACTAAGGAGATTATATTGCCCTCATCAGTCAAATCTTTTACATTCTTTACTTGAAACAAGTTGTGAATCCATTGGACTTTTCATTGCCTTTACAAAATAATACTGTATCAACTTCACATATTTGTGCAATTAATCTATGGATATGAATTGTGAACTTTATGTTATAATCATTTGAACTATCATATGATAAGCCATTAAGATTTTCGTTTAATCATTAACAATATTTTGGTAGCTTATTATTAACTCTAGCATTTCAAATGGAAATTTTACCAATGAAACATTAGACTAGCAACACTTGATTTTTTAAATTTTTTTCGCATTTAAATGCTCAAAAAATTTGGGACGGGATGAAATATTAGAACCTTCCATATCAATAATATACTGTCGTGAACAATCTTTTTTGTTAAACAAAAACGAATTAGGTTTCTAAAGTTACAAAGTTGTAAATGACATTTTACTTTGTAGAACTTCTGAATCATTTATTTCAGTTTCTCATCTTCCTTGTTAAGAGAAGTTTGCTCTGTCAATGTATTTAGAAAATCGCTTAATAAAAGTTTCTGTTTACTATTAATCGTTTGTTTTATTTGTATATAAAAAATTCTCAATATTCATAATTAAACTAATAATACAGTAAGGCACTCTCATGCTTCAGCTGTAGTAAACTAGGTAAAATTCAAGCATCTCTGCAATATATAAAATTCATTAACTAATCAGGTTCTTACATTACATCGTACAAATTATACAAATGAAATCATCACATAGCGCAGCAGATATTTCTCTTCATAAACATTCTTCACAGTATATAGTTCTACATGGCATGACAAGAAACATTAGCATTGTTTAAAGAAGTTAAAATTGTTTATTTTAATAGTACACCCGTTCTACCTAATTATTATACAAATTAATGTAATATAACTGTATTACAGACGGGCTGTAGGAGGGCTGAAGTCTCATAAATTCCTTTTGTATACAAAATTATTATCATACGTGTTATGTAGGGTATCAGTACTTAAATATTTATTAAGCGAGTTCAACTCTAAAAGGAATATATACTTTAAGTCTACTACTCATTATACTGTTACACTAACTAAATTCTGTTCTAATACCTTCACTTCATTATAAACTTGATATTCAATACCTCATGTCCTATTCATATCCTGTGTAGTATGTAATCTAGTAGTACTTAATTTCCACTGACCTGCTTCCTCTCTAGCGTAATAAGTTCGATATAAACTTTGAGTTCAATATTCCTTTTGTAGTTCATATCATGTGTGCTATGTAAGACAGCATGTTAAACAATGTAAAGTTAACTGTAAGGGAACTTAACTCATACGTTATCTGATATTGTTAATAATAAATTCTCTTTCGCATGACTGTGCAACACTTTTCAACTGACTTCTTTTTCTCTTCTTGTTTCAGAGTTCATAAATAAAATTTCTAGTACTGAATGTAGGTTGTGTTAGTTTAGTAAGAAAGTCTTCACGTTTTAATTCCTTTACTCTAGAAATAAAGAACTGTCAACGTAGTACAATACCTTTATATTTCCTAATATATATTTAAAATGGTTACCTGAAAGTAACAATGGCTATGCAACATTTTCTATCACCATTAGAAAAAATAAAGTTTAATTCTGCACTCTAAGAAATCACTTTCAGCACTATCAGGGAAAACAGATTACTTGATAAATTCCCTACGCAAGAAATCACCATTAGAGAAAACAAAATTAAATTCACACTAAGAATCACTTGTGCAAAAACTGTTCATTATCACTGGAGAATTTATAGGACTTCAAATAGTTAGTATGTAAAACCTATATTCATTATCTGTCAATGTTAAAGGTACACGTTCTCCTTCTTCCACAAAACACAATGCTGTTTGAAAAGCTGCTTTACCTCTAAGTGTTAAAAGCTTACTACTATTGCTGAGAACCAATCAGTGTCTTACCTTCCATGTACAATGAAGAGACACTTACTTTACATGGATCCGTAACACTTACTTTACATGGATCCGTAGCATCGTGAACTTCATCAATAAATTTTGTTAATAACAAGACAACAAATTCAGCTCTTCCCATATGTAATGGTAAATCTACCTTTTACCAGAATGCATCACGTTTCATGAACTCCAATTCAATCAACATTAATCTGGTAGTATGATTTTCACAAGAGCTAGCTGTTGTTAAGACTTGTTTACCAATTATTTTCTTCCTACTTACCTGCGCTGAATCTATTCTTATTCATTAGTTTTACATATAGTTCAACTATTTTCTTTCCCCCGCTAAAAAGTCCATATCTAAAGTTTGATTTAAAATGATTTGATCTAAAATGAGTAATTACATATAAATTGATACCTTCAGTTCTGTTCTGCACTATGATTACAATAAGACTAAAGATATGTTTCAAGTTCTCCATCAATCACCTGTTTCCTCCTCCAAGCATTGGGAGGATGTAAAACAACATGTTTTATCTTGTTTACAACATCAAAAGATGCGAAACAATAAATAAATTGTTAAAGTAATGAATATGTCAGTCATATCACGTCACTGTCAATGAAGTTCCAAATATAAAAATAATGGTTAGAAACAAGTTCAACTACTTTCCCCCGACCATCAAAGGTGAAAAACAACATTTTTATCTTGTTTAAAGCCTCAAATGATGCGAAACAATAGATTGTTAAAGTAACACGTGTGCGAAAACAATTCCAAGAAAAGTCGGAGCATGTTCTTGCACGTTTCCCGAGCACCAAAGGTATCAGCCACAAAAAGTGACAAGTTCTATCTTGCTCCGCAAACTCCTGTTATACTAAAATCATCAAAAGGTGTCAGAAAAAGATTCCCCCTCGAGCATTCAGAGAATGCGAAAGCGATAAATAATTTCTGGAAAAGCCATTGTGTAAATTAACTTGTCCTAACACCGGACACCAAAGGTGCAAAAGAAAGAAAATTTTTTCGGATCAAAAAAGTTGTGAAAAAACAAGTGGGCGTACGTTGATCTTGACCTACTTCCCCCACTCGCGCATCGGAAATGGGTGACAATCAAACAGTAGTTTCACAGCAGTCGTGGCAAGATCTTCGCGCCCAGGTGGTGGGTACATGGCAGCTACGGCAGCAAAAGCAACGGTGGACAGCAGAGGCATCGGATGCACAACGATTGTTTCAGCGTCAGCGGGGAGTGGAGACAATGTCAACGGATGTGCTTTAACAGCGACAACGGTGTGCGGTAACAACGGCAACGGTCAGTGACAGCGAGGACGGGTGTAGTGACAGCGGCAATGACAGCGTTAATACGTGACGGTGTCAGCGGTAACGGCAGCGTTAATGCGTGACGGTGTCAGCGGCAACGAAAGCGATAACAGCAACGACGGCAGCGGACTGCACCATTCGTCTACATTCACGGCAAACGCTGGAAGTTCAGTTTCCCCTAAAATAAAATGATGATCCTTCTTCCCCAGAAATAAATTTGATATCCTTTAATAAAACCATTAACATATCATAAATTTAAATTACAACTTCAACAGGTTCGCGGGTGGTGGAGGGCAATCCAGGATTTCATCAATTAAATTCAATCATTCATTAGATCATTAATAATTCGATATCAAACACTACCATCTAGCAAACGTTAGGCTAATTCTACATATAAAGATTTATAACGAACTCCCAATAGACCTAAAAGGGAGTGCGACAAGAACAAAGCTTCAGTTGCAGGGCGCTGTACTAAAAAGGAGGGGAAACTCATACCCGTGTGACGTCAACAACCTCAAGGCTATATAATACGACGATTATCAAAACCTGTTTATAATTCCCAAAATGTCTGGCATCTTCTACTCTCTGCTTGACATAGTTATTTGTTCTTGGTCATTCTCGGCATTTCTAAAAACAAAAAGTTGTTTCCCGTTTAAAATTCTCAATAAAGATACCTTTATATTCATTCTATTCAATATGGATTTTAGCGGTTGTCTACCATAAATCCGACCAGTCATAAACAAGGGACAATAAACTTCTGTGCGTTTGAAATGACACTTTTATGACACTAATTTACCCAACTTGTTATTCCATATTCTTTTGAATTTGTACCGTTAATCTTTATATAAAAAAGAAAAAACACATTTTTTCATCTGAAAAACAAGCAAACCATAAAAGATGCCATCGGGCAACCGAGGTGATAAAAAATTAAGATTCGGGAAGATGTCTCCTTTGTACTTTTAAAAATATTTACGACTATTTCAGGTAGAAGCCAGTTCTGCAAGTGGGTGTTTTGAATAAACTGAAAGGTATGTTCTTGCTGCAGACTCTAAGAAAGGCGAAATACCTAGGTATCATTAAAAGTTTATCTCGCTAAGAACAAAATAAAATTTCAAAACTCTTCTAATTGTCCTTACTTCTTTCCATTAAGGTAATATAGCAGCAAAATCAATTTCTCTACAGAATAAAATTCAAGTTTTACGTTAGTCTTTCAGTAAAAGTTACTATCATACAAAAGTCAATCGACTAACAATTGTGCTCACGTTTAAGGCAGAATCGAAGTTGTTTACGTTAAATTGTGCGTCTGACACTACGAGTGTAACTTCGATCGGTGCATGCGCTTGCAAATCAAATTGGAAAATTACATTCATGTTAGGTAATTTAAATTGTTCATTCAATAAAATAACAATTTCATGTATTATCATCCTCTGCTATCATTGTTTTTTTAAACTCTTAAGAATAAGGACGCAGGTACCGTGTACATAAATAATCAACGTAATAAAATTTAGGGTAAGTGTCTAAACAATGCATGTAATAATCGTTTATGTATAAAGTCAACCTAAAAATAATCCTTACACATTCGTAGAACGTTGTTAAAAGAAAATCATGTAACGCATGTAACGTTCGCAGCGTTCACGCACATGTAACGCATGCAACAATGACCGCACGGATGAAAAGCCACCCTAAGGAAATTTCAAGGAACTTTCAAGTTTCACTACTACCCGGGTAAAGTTTTAGACCGCGTCACCTCGTTTCATCTCTGCTATGTTTAGCATAGCTATGAAACTTTACACAGTTACCAGAAGAGAATGACATTATAATCTGAAGTTCAGATATTTTGGACCATGTTGGATTGCATTATACTTCGTTTCTAGACGTTTCTTGCGGTGCTCTTTCGCACGCACTTATCAATTCATTATTCAGATAGTAGCATACCTTATGGTCCCCTGGGGCTTCTACAGTGGTTCCCTGCCAACGCAGACCGTAACCCCAAAAGTAATGTCACATTATCACACTACCATGTATCAGCAATGTTGCAAATTACCAGACGCAACATGATGGGAGAGATAAATCGACGAAGCAGCTTTCATAGCTCTAACACAAGATCCAAACCGTGGTCCCAGTATCAAATTCAAGCATTTACTTCAGAAACAGTCTTCGTGACACAAAAAGGAATAGTAAAATACTTGTCAAGACACCTCCATTATAACCTAGTGGTTAGAGTGTAAAGTTACAAATCTGAAGGTTCCAGGTTCAAATCCCTCTGCAAAAGGTTGAATTTTTTTTCAAAGAACTTAATACATCATTTTGAAGGCAGTGGTCAAATTCCACCTAAATACTATTTTTTTGTATACTAATAGACAGCAACCATTGTCCATTCTCTTTTTTGGCTCACCTAAATTTTCCTCATGGGAATTGTCCCATAGACATCTCCAAAAATGTTCTTCAGGCTTCCCCCGGGCAAAGATGGAATATCCCTTGGATGTCCGTGGAATATATGTGGGGTATAGACTGTCCCATAACGTCCTTTTTGAAATCTCATATGCGTTTCAATCATTTCCTGCGGTCGTCCCAAGAAAATCTCATTTTGGGGATCAAGACGGACACTTGGACGTCCCGTGGACGTCTCATGGAATACCTATGGGATCAATGGGATGCCTTTGAACATCCGAATATCGCGGGCAGGACGTTCCTTCAACGTCTGAGGGACGTCCTTGTGTTATCTTCTGGGCTGTTTACATTTCTTGCAATTTGAAGAAGGAAATAGATGTATTATTATTATTATTTTCATATCATTTCACTTAAAATGCGATTGAGTTGATATTATATTGGTTTTTTGGCCTATTCACCAAGCGCTTTTGGAACAGATTCTTATATAAAATGATATATGAGCAGGAAATATTCTGTCCTTTCGTCATATTTTTTACCTTTCACAACTCTTTCTCCTCTAGATCCTTTAATGAAATGTGGTTCTGTATATATCTGTTCAGTATGTTTGCGTAAGGTTAGAATGCGCAGCATTTCCACTAACATTTGAAGAAGCAAATCCTCAGGGGCTCTATCTTTCTGAAAAAAAGATTCGCATCTTTGCCTCTGGAGAAAGAAAAACATCCTCGAAATTTCGTCGAAAATACTTGGAATGAAGTAATTTAAAATTACCGAGAAAAAATCACAGCTTCAAAACTTACCTAAGTAATGTAAGAGACTGGCAACAGAGGGGAGCACTTGCTTCAACACTAAGTTATGTTGTTGTGTGCATGGTAGTTCCATCTAGCGGGCAATTTTGAAACTAGAATAGAAACAAGCTTAAACGTAGTGAAACTTTTATTTCTAATGAAAGGTGATTTTGCAATTATCAATATGTTCCAATGTTAGAGAATACCTTCATGTTTCGTCCTTGACCAATTCTTTAGCTTACAGTCAGTTCAACCAGAGCCCTGCAATTGGGCCTCATTACGACCCAGCCCGAGCTTTTTCACATCAACTTAGTCCGTCTTTCTTCAAGATTGACAGAAAAAAACGGGCCGCTACGGTTCGATATTTCGTCGGACTCGGACAGTGTGGATGTAAAATCGAACCGGACCGGGCCTAATCCTGTCCGATTCCAGGGCTGTAAGTCCAAACACCTAGCTCCAAGCTCCAATATCGGCAATTTGTGTTTTCGCACGGAGCGGCCGTTGGCAGAGCGTCGGCTTAGCTAACGGGAGGACCTGGGTCCGATATCAGTGGCTGACTATCCTGACTAAGTTTTTACCAGGTTCCTCAGTCACACCAGGAAAATTCCGGGATAATTCCTTCAACTTAGGCTCTGGCCGACTCCTTCCCACATTCTTTCTCCTATCCAATCTCGACCTGAACTTACATGATCAATGTTATCTAGTGAAGGAGAGATAGTGGAAACTGGCAACATTGCGCGAAACTTTACATGTGAATGAAAAAACTTCTCATTAAATTTTCTACACTGCAAAAACTGTACCTTTGAATAGTGGGTACAAAATCTCAACTATGTACCCACAATTTTTGAGAGGCAGTGGCGAAGCTAGGGTTGGGTTTAGAGCGGCGGTTCTTTGCCTCCCAGTTCTTAGGAGGGAACGGATTAATAAAAAAACGACGGTAAAATATGAATCCCTGTGCCCGTCGCTAATTCTCAAAAATAGTGGGTACATTATACCCCAAGTTACAAATGAAGAGTACGGGGGAAAAAACAATCAACGTCACATTTTGAAAGTTGTGAGAAAACACACATTTTAAGCTGTAAGCTCTTAAATTTAAATTTATTTTTGACCCTCTGGCACATTATCGGTCTATGCCAAAGTGCCTAAAGGACAAAAATGAATTTAAATTCAAGTGCTTACACTCAACATGCGTGTTTTCTCACAACCTTCAAAATATGACTTTGATTGTTTCTCCCCTGTACTCTTCAAATGTATTCATCAAACTTTGTTACAGTAAGTCAAATTTAGATTTTAGACATGTTTAGAGAAATGACTCCTCGATCAACGAATTCATCGATTTGCTTAAGAATATGTCTGTAACCGAACTCTACTTGAATTATGTCATTGGATATTATTACATGTAACACCTCATTTTTCCCTGGTTTGCATTTATTTATTTAACAATTATAAGATTTTTTTAATTGTTTGATGGACATTGGCCTTTCAGTTCTGTATAAAATACTATCTACTTTAAACTCCTATGTTTGAGAGCACATTGAGGTCCTAGTCTGAAATCTAAATATGGAAAAAGCTAACAAATGAGAAAGAAGCTGCCAATTTTAGTCGCCACATTAAAAACGGTTAAATAAATCGATGTCTCTTAACTCAAATCGGAAATCCGTTTCTCTCCCACATAGTAGTTTTGACCTGACTGTAAAGTGAATACAACTTCATTCAAGCTTAACAAATCAAGCCAGAAAAGTTTAAAACCAAGGTCCAATCAAGCAGTCTAGTTTCCAATAATCAAGTCAGAAACAGCCTCGACAGCACAAGAATAAAATACCTAATGTACATCTTAAAAAAATAAAAACGTTGCCCGAGTGCGAGGACCGCTGACACACTAATCCGATACTGTAGTCAACAGACCACTGAATCACACGCCCTAATTTGCTTTCCAGGTGTTATTTATATTTAGTTCATCATATTTTTCAGCTTCGGTAAAAATAAAGTAAAAAAACTAGCACAAAGCAATTGTTTATTTCTAGAATCAGATTATCACCTCAATGTAGCAAACAAACGTGTTTAAAACGTTGATTTTTTGTTTATTTCGTTGAAACCGTTATCAGCTGAAAAACAAAACATGTTTAATTTTAATCATATTTCAACAAAGACTTGATATTGTTGATAAGATGTTAGTTCAACGTGGATTTAACTATTATTTTCAAGTATGGTATAGATTTCATTTCATGGGATTCTTTCTAATTTAATGGAATAACATTTGTAATTAAAAGCTAATTGAATGCCGTTAACTATTATTTTGTGTCCTCTTTTGCATGCTGAAAACATGTTGAACATCTAGGGCACAGTTCAATATAATAGTTAAAACACGTCACATTAATACTATCAGAGAAAAACTATCATTCACGTACTATCTAACGTACTGATGAAAACATGTTTTATTTCTTTGATAGTATTTTATTTCTTTGAACTGTGCCCTAGATTATCTTTCCAAGTTAATTGCATATAAATGGTGCTTAAAAGTGAATAGATTAAAATTAAGTACGTTTCTCATGTTCTCATTTGCATGTTGAAAATAGATTAAATTTTAAACTATATTTCAACTTTCCTTTTCAACTATGACATAGATTTCGCTTTATATGCGTTTTTCAAAGGCGACATATTGCACTTATTGAAGAAATGCAAATTTAATAGTGCAGCGATGGTCAAAGTGTTAAAGAAATAAAAATGCACATAACAAACAAAGAAATATTCTTGATTCTTATTCTTACACGAGGGTAAAACGACACGTCTGGATTTGTGGCGACTGCATTCAAAACTGCCTTTTATGTCTTCGTAACATAAAGGGAATAGTTAAAGAGTATTGACTCTCAAGATGGCTTCGTGTATAAGTGGTAGCGTGTCGAGCTAGCTACGACGAGTGCGGAATGTTCCAGCTTCGAACCCCACAGAAGACGGTCAGATAATTTACTGTTGGAAAGTTAATATATCATAATGAAAGCAACGGGCAAAATGCAGCTAAATGTGTGTACCAATAGACAGCAACCTTGCTCTGTTTTGGCGAACTGAACCCTTCTTCATCGTCCGCTTCTTGATTTCAATCTGTTTCTTCTAAACTATTATTCAACGTCGAATAAACCGTTGAACAGGCCGACATTTCGGTACATTTACAACGTTTAAATTACGTTTCAGTACTACCGTTTAATCCACGTATTTTCAACGTACGTGTGCTACTGGGGTAAGGATCTCTTACAGTTTAACCACATAGAACCATACACACAAAGTAGTCTGCATTTTTAAATCTCTGAATTTTTCATCGTGACTCTGAAAAGCTATTTTGTGCTCAGCGGTAGCTGTGTCTGAACTCAATAACTTATTTTCTAATTGATTCTGGTAAGTGGTAAATGAAATTCTCGGATTGGTTCAGCATTTCTTGTTAGTTTGAATATGGCATTACGATCCAAAGAAACTTGGGGAAAGAAACTTGGAAGCCAGAAAGAAATGAGAAGATATTTTCGAATGGAAGCAGCTTCTCTTGTGGTTTTACGTTATCTTCCACGAAGATCGATTTGCAGATAACTTAATTACGGTGCTTATTGATGTAATAACCTTGTGCTTCTGAGATCCAGCTGAATTCGAATTGAAACTTTAATCACGAAAAAATCAGAAGAAGCCGTGATGTCGTTGTAGAAATATGTCACCGCGTGGCTGATATTGTGTAACGTGGTAAACATATCTCAGTGATCTAGGGCGAGGGTCAAAGGAAACAGCCTCTTTGCAGGTATGGATCCCAATCCGACAGCTGCCACAACATATTTTATAACAGCTGTCTACAGTTATTTTCCACCATAATAATTTACTTCTAAGAAAATAAACTAACTTGTCTACTAATAATATCTTGGAACTTATAAAATGTATTACAATACTAGATAAACAATCTTCCTTAGGACATGGCCGAAATTTGGGATGTCAATAGAAATTGCTAAATGAAAGTTCAAGTAATTTTATATTCAAAAGTTGAACATTGAAACATCTTAATTCGTCCGGAACAATATTAAAACTATAATCTGGGCGAAAGAAGGCCAAAAAAGGTTTCGTGATATATATATTATTTCAATGGATGATAATAATATCTGTGTAAATACTGGATATATCAACAACGTGGCTAAATTCCTTCACCAAGTTGATAGGAAACACAACAAACATTTCACTCACTCACTCACTCACTCACTCACTCACACACACACACACACACGGCGTTCAGGTACCAATAGACCAGCCCGGGATAGGGTAGCGGGAAGCAGAGACGGACTGACACGGACGAGAATTTCCGGATGGTTCCCTGTCAGCCCTTTTTTTTTCCTTGGTAGCGAAATGTTTCACAATAAAAAAAGACCGCTAAATCAACTACTACTACTACTACTGATTGGTAGCGTTCGGGTCTTGCCGGTGGAAAGTCATGGGATTGCGAGAGGCTAAATGTTCACGTCCAAACAAAATCGAAAAACCATTTAGTACTGTAGTATGTGGAAGAAATACCCAGTGTTAGGTTAGGTACTCTTCATTTGTACCTAGGTACTAACCTTAAATTGTACCTAGGTACTATAAGTATTAGGTACCCGTTGGTGAATGTACCTGGGTACAGGTAAAGGTACTGATCAGAGTACCTAAGGTACTTTTAGGTACTTGATCCAGTTAATTTCAGATAGGGCTGGAAATTAATTTGAATAATTAAAGGGATAGTCATTGAGTTGAATAGAAGTCCTATATAATTAATTTCCTGAAATAATAATAATAATAATAATAATAATAATAATAATAATAATAAATATTCCCTATTTAGAAGGACTGATTCAACCAAAGGCTGCTTACTGCTGTATCACCTAAGTCCTGTCAGAAAATTACAAATAATATTAACATAGTAAGCCTATTTACTAATAGTAGAAACATTATTATTATTGGTGAAAAAGTAAAATTTAGGAAAAAGGAAGATACCCATGAAATAATTTATGCAGAGAGAAACATTTGCTTCCCCATAATAGGGCTATTTTCTCACTGCATTAATTTGCATGGGGTGGCAGTGGCCCAACCGGTAGCGCGTCTGACTACAACCGGGAGACCCAGTTTCAAATATTGACAAGGACGCTAGATACTTTCTTTCAGTGATCCCATGCCTAGCGCTCTGAGGCACACTCAGCTTCTTATCAAATTGAGTATTAACGCGTCTTGGTATTCCTGGGCACTTTGGGAGGTAAAAGCAGTCGAGCGTGGGACTGACCGCCTTATCTCCAGTGTTGTCACGAGACAAGACATTTCTCGCTCGTCTCGTCTCGTAACGAGACGAGACAGACTTATTGGAATTCGAGACGAGACGAGACCCTAGTCGAGACGTCTCATCTCGAGTCTCGAAAATCCAAACAGAGTTATTTAATTTGTTTAAAAAATTATCCTTCGTGTAGCAAAAAACATGAAATTTTGGGAAAGTGCTCAAATTTTAGATAGAAAATTCCTTTCTCTCTGTCTCCTTCACACACACTTTCTTTGCTTTTCTCCTTTTCGTACTTACACATTTTCTGGACGGTCTTCAAACATGATTTTATTGTGCACCCGCTACGAAAATTGGAACCATTATGTTGGATGAGGACAAACCTGACAATGCTCTATCGGGTCCATTGTGTATTCATACTAATTTTTTTGAAAATTTATATTTGTACTGAACTGCATTCAAGGGGGTACCAAGGGTGACTTCTATGGGCGTACTTTCAAATAGCCCAAAAGAACATCTTGCATTTACAAAACTCAGGAACTGCGGTGCTTTGTGATAGGTAAGGAAACGTAGCTAAAAAAAGAGGCACACAGCGAAATAAAAAAAGAGAGAGAGAGAGAGGTTTCAAAACTCTAGCTTGTCTTTCTTTTATAAGTTGCCTACCTCCTTCCTGTCTTCGTGCACTTGTGTCTTAAAACCGTGTTGGGGGTCGGGAGTTTTTCGTGTGGAACGGTGGTTCAGGTGCAGTCTGCCAGCCTTTTCTTTTTTCCGAGACTGTAGATGTATATGTTTATGTATTATTTTAGTTTAGATGAGTGTCCGAATTCAACCAGAGGGATCTGGACCGTAAACGGCCATAATATCAAAACAAGTGTTTGTTATTTTACCTTATCTGACCTATCGTATAAAATCCCTCTCGTAATATTTAGATTCTCCATATGATTCAACAAAAACTTGACAAAAGTTTGCTTTCTACTTGTACCACAAGAGGAGGCATGTAAGAATCCCGTATCCCGATATTTTTTAATCCAAATTTAACCAGTCTTAATTTCACCGAGTGTACTATGTGGGTAAGTGGTAACGCTTGCTTCATTGTTTGTTATCAAGGGGGTCCCGCGTTCGATTTCCGGTAGGGACACAAGTGATTTGGAGCCCAGGTTAAACTGTAGATCCAGTCCTTAGGATTTCATCTTAATCCGATGAAAGACAATGGCAAATCACCATAGTCGATCACCTTGCTCAGAGACCTTCGGGTCAGGACCTGCCTTCGAGCCAAACACCCATCATTATCATTGTTTCGCCGAGGTCAATGTAGTAAATGCACTATTCGATTTTTTATTTGATCCGAATATTATCTTAATAATATTGTTCTTCGATTCTTTACACAAAGATCTTACGAATGATAACTTCAAAAATGCATCAATCTCATGACAGGAATTCAAACTCGGATCTCCCAATTACTGCTCACGTTTTCTACTATTTAGATCACTACAACAGTGACCAATTTATGGTATTCCGCATTTACACAGGAATCGAATATAGTTGTAGTAGAGTAGTGATGGAACTCCCGGTAGCCTACTGGAAGATCTCGGTTAAAGTTCCGGTTAAAGTACTTTTTCATATAGACCTTCTTTCTTTCAAGCGGACCTTGTTTAATTCCTAAAGCGCTGACTTTACCTTTGGAAGGTCTTGAGTTTCGCCGAGCGACCACCCAGAAGTGGCTGAACTCTGTCAGAAGTTTACGTTGGTCGCACCAGGATAATGATGGAATGTGCCCTGGTACTAATGGTACTCTGAATAGGTCCAGGATAGAATTAATTCCTGCATTGTTATTCGTTTTGTCATTGCTATAAAATAGTGTAGGTGGGGGCTACTTCGATTTAGGAATTATATCGAGGGGCAAAAACAGGTCAATTCAATCACGATTACCGAAAAACAAAATCAGTCTGCAATCTATCGGCTGAAGTACCATTAAAAGGGAAATCTCATGGCGGTTTGGACCTGTTTTTTTCGTCTGATCGATATGCTCCCTTCTGATTGAAATAGCAGCCCGGGGCTTCCGTGTAAAATATGAAATGTCCCCTTCCTTGTAGCATAGCTCATATATTATTATTATCTTTTAAAATATTAATTATTCTTAATTTTATTAATTGAGGAGTTGGGTGGGAAAACGACCCGAGTCTAAAAATTGAGTTTTGTGTCCCTGAAAAATATTTTATGTAATAAATGAAATTACGAATATGACTTAAATGTACATATATTCCATAAATTGAATATTTATATATTTGGTACTTTAAACATTATACAACATATGAACAGGTAGTGCCAGAGGTAGTTTTTCCATTACCAGGGACTGTCGACAAGTCAAGACCTCGTAAAACACAATATTAACTCATACGATGTTCGAGCTATCTCATAACCTAATCAACAGTATCACACAATAAAGTCATC
>JAGDQP010024877.1:0-27461 GCA_022664845.1 Lepisma saccharinum
GGATAAAGTACTTCGAGGGATGAAGAACGTGAAATTGCCTGGAGAAGAAGGACTCAAAGCAGAGATCTATAAATTTGAGGTGAAAAGATGAAAGATGAACTTGCTAATTTTTCTCGATGTGCCTGAGGAAGGGAGAAATGCCGGCAAATTGGAATAATTTTATTATAATTTTATTATACAAGAAACGGGACAAAAGAACGCGTCGAAAACTATAGACCAATTACTTTACTCTCAGTTCTATATAAAATGTTCACCAAAGTTATTTTGAATCCTATTGAACGAGACTTGGATTTTTACCAGAGAAGGAAACAAGCCGGATTTCGTCGTGGATTTAGCACAATGAACAGGGTCTAAAATGTTTCGGTGCAGCAAGTTTCGATTGCGGGAAGTTTCAATGTAGGAAGTTTGGGTGCACGTAAGTTTCGGTGCAAAAACTTACTGATGAATGTTGTTTCCTATAACATTGATAAATTACTAAAAGTGCGAAATTAAAATGAATGAAATATTTTCTTGCTATATTATTACAATCAGGGATGTATTTAGGGGGTGGGATAGAGGGTCCTGATCCCCTTCCAAAATTGAAAGTTTTAGGCAGAATTATTACTTTCCAAAGCAAAAAGAATTACTCCAAATCGCTAAAAAAATGCTAGTAGAAAAGTAAGAACGATACATGTTTCGTCGCTTTAATAATATAGTTGTTAAAACTTTAGCGTTAGATTTCCGAATGGATTAAGAATTACTGACCTGCCCTTAATTAAATAAGAAATAAAGAGGTGTCGTTGAAGTCTTTTGGATTTATGAAATGTTGATACCAGAAATTTTGTCTCTTTCTCTTACCTGGTGAATGCATCCACCAGCAATTTTTGAGACAGGAAATTTTGACACTTGATTCTGCTACTAGATACGCCATTCATTTACCGAATAACGTTGCTATTCAAGCAAAGATCAGGAAGTAATCAATATAGCAACTTGTATTAGTGTTTAAAGAGCAAAACAAAAGTGAGTGCCAACCGTTTTTGTATTTAATAAATTTTACATAGGCTTACACTTCACCACCTGAGATTAAAATGGTAATAATTTTTATTAACGTCGACATCTTTTAAAATGTGAAGATTATCAGCCCCTACCAAATTAAAAATTCACTTTCAGAAACAAAACCTAGACGCAGTAACGCAAAACATATTAAACAACAATGTGTTATTTATTCTAGGAAAATCATAATTTCTTAGTAAAATTTAGTAATAGCATTACCAGCAAGACTTAGATAATATAACTTAAAAAATCAGCAGGTGTGTAAAATATTATCATGTATTAACTTTACCTTTCACTTACTTAATAGTGGCCTCGGTGAAGGAGCAGGCTAAATTTTAGTTTCGATTCCCGAGCTTCCGCCAGCTATTGAGCCGTATGTTCTTTTTCTACCACTGATTCTAGTACAAAAAATCGATACAGACGATTCTAGAAAATCACAGGGACAGCTAGCAATCCAAAAAGTGTTACGAAAATGAATGTGTCACTATCATTTCGTTAAATATATATTCGAGTTGCTCAGCATACGGAAACACGGCGGCATGTTCGGGAATCGTAATGGCGTCAGTTTGTGTTATGGATGACTTATTTTGCTACAAAAATCAAATACTCAATGCAGAAATCAAAGAAGGGTTAGAAAATTCAGGTTGACTCATGTTTCTTATTATATGCGAAGCTTATTAGCGCCATAAACACTCACAGCATGTGCCATGTCTGAACACCGAAAGTGCCAAATAATTCCAGGTGCTTTTAGTTCTTTCACTCTCAGGCAGATTTGACACTTCCGTCATTTGAATCTATGTTACATATTGCGTTTCAACACTCCCACACTTGTAGAAAAAATTGTACATGTCTGCTGTATAATATACATTTTGGGGGAAACCTAAACTAAATTTTAGACAAGGAGCAACCTCATTAAAATTGTTTGTGCAGGCATGGAAAATCAAGTAAAATTCTGAATCAGATTCAAAGTTCACAATGTTACTGGAACTTCAGCGGATACTCTTGCATAAGCAAACTTTCAATCACTTAAAACCTTGTCACTTAAGGTTTTAAATGACACCCCCGTGTTAGTAAAATAAGCTGATACCCGATTATTCGCCTAGTGCTTATGTAAAACTTGTCATTTTTTTCATTGCAGTAAAACATCTTTTAACCGAAATACTTTTAACTGAAATAGCGTTTAACCGAAACGGAAGAAACAAACAAAAAAGATATAATTTGAAATACTAACAGGAAAAGGATTTTCAAAATAGAGTAAACTTAGTTGTATTAGGAGTTGTCCAACTGTAGAAGCATTTAAAGCTTTATTAAAAGTCTGGGATCTAAAAGTGTATTTTTTATCTTTGCCTTCACTTTTTTCACTTTAAACTTTAAAAAAAAAAAATAAACATTTTTAAACCGAAATTTTGGTTATCCAAATTGACTTACTTATTCCATTTATTTAGGATAACAAAGGTTCTACTGCATATCGTCTGAAAACACTCTGACCCCCCTTCCCTCATTGTCAGATAAAATAAGTCATGCTTGAACCCCTTCCCCTTGAATGCTTACGTTACACTTGAATGACCCCTTAAGCCTATTGACTTCTATGTGATTTTTTACAAATTCAGTGTTTTCTTAAGGATCCTGCAGTTCATATAGACTGTTTGCTTTCTAAGCACTTTGTGCTAATAATTTTAGGCACATTTTGAAAGTAACACCACAGAGAACCATAGTAATTGTATTTGTAGTATCACCAGTAGAGTAATTAAAAATGCTTTGCTAGTCTAAAGAAATTGCTAGTTTAATTTAGAATAATTTAATTAATTAGTATATAAATAAGAGTATTAACCGACCAACAATAAGGTCAAGTTCATAGTTTAACAGCCTATCTATAATGAAAAGGTATTTTAATCTTTGGACCGATACTTCCTGCACCCAACGTTCCTGCACCGAAACTTCCGAATCCCCAATGGACCACATACAATCATTGAATGAAGTTATGGAGAGACTAATGAATATGAACTTCCACTATGTTTGGAATTGATAGATTCTGAACAGTCTTTCGACCCGGTCTCCTTGGAAGCAGTACTTAAATCAATTGAACATCAAGGCATCGAAAGTGCATACATCACGTTACTGCGAAACATCTACTCGACTGCTACATCTGTCATTAAATTACATCAAGAAAGTTAAAAATTTAAAGTTGGGAAAGGGATAAGGCGAGAAGATTCAATTTATCCAAAGATGTAAAATTATCATAATAAAGGCTCTTATACACCTGGAAGAAAAATGTATTTTCTGTACCAAAACAGAAAAGAAAGGCAAATGTTTCTTCTATATGTTATTTAAACAATAATTGAATCGTTTACTTTAGAAAGGGCAAATATTCAAGACAAAAGAGAAGCATAGAAACTACCCTTTTCATTCAAAAAACCTGACACTCGTGTATGAAATGCATTTTAGTATCCTTTTAGTATCTTAGGAGTCAAGAATGTGTACTAAATTACGTAGTTTCTTATAGTAAATTTCTTTAAATATGTTACAAATTATGTATTGTAGAAAGAGATGTTAAATTAAATACAAACACAACATAAATCTTCAATTAAAAAATGGGAGGAATGATTAAGAACAAACCTGATAAACAAAAGTAAATTGGTATACAAAACTCGTGCTGGAAATGAATATAAATTGAGAACATTATTATTATTATTATGTTAGATTTGAGAAATAACTATTGAATGGTGCATCTAAAATCCGAAAAGGGTCAGACACAAAAAGCACGTATGTCTCCAAACTAATGCGGGGACATAAAGTATGTAGGGTTTCGGAAAGGGGAAGGCACTGGGTAAAAGAGGTTTGGAACATCTGTTTCAGAAGGAATTGTTTAAGAAAAGTATGTTTTATAAAGTTTTAAAATCATTTTCTGTGAATAAAGAAATTTTTTTATTTTTTTCAGTACAAATTGTTTAAGAAAGCATGTTTTAAAAAGTTTTATTTTTTTTTTCGAGTTATTTTGGTGTTCAGATGCTTTTTCCCAAGCTAGAGTTTGTCACGCAAATCCTAAAGCATTCTGCAACCAGTCAAACGTAACAGTGTTGTGGGCTAGTATTTATTTTAGGATAAAGAAGTTCTTACTAAAATTAATATAGACCCTATGCTTTGAAAATATATAAATTTACAGAAATATATGAAAGCAACAATGCAATATTGTATTGTCAGTCGACTTAATTCGCTGTGCAATATTTCATCATTGTATGACGTCAGGAAATGAGTTAATATTGCAAGATCTAAAGACACGATGAACCATTGTGAATTAAAGAAAAAATGTAACAATAGCAAAGCAAAAATATCACCTTGGTATTTGTGGTGAAATTGGAATCGACGTTTGTCCATTGCCTCAACATTGCACATCAAAAACTTTTTATTATTTAGGCATTTCTGCATCTCCTTTCAATCGACTGACATTTACTATTCTGTACGGTGGAATGGTGTACTCTTGAGATAAGGAAAATGATTAGCATCATTGAATAATTCTTTTAAAATCATGTTTCTCTCCCCTCCTTGCTTCTGATAATCAGAACACGTTTTCTATTTTGACAAATCTTTCTGTTCTTCTCTCGCATACTGAAGAATGACTCATTTACTTGTTGCAATATCTATACAGATCCTTTACCTCCTTCCTTCTTCAAAAATCTTCTAAGTTAATTTTGCCTGTTCCGTTAGCTTTTGACATTCGGTGAAGATATGACACTTGGCAACGCAGTTGTCAATTCTGAAGAAACTAGTTCGTTGTCTTGAAAATGCACCTGTTGAAACATAGGATTACATTCTCTTTATAGATCTCCGGCACTCGTGAATCGAGAAAATATCTTTTTAACTCACTCTGTGTAGCGACCTTTGCCCTGAGGCAACATAAACAAAGCCATCCCAGAAAAGCGTTGTTGGAATCTTTATACGGTAATATGATGATGCTCGTATAAAAACGTTTTTTTACGGACAATGGAGGACGAAAATCTTAGCTCACATCGCCATGGGAACCCGCCATAATACAGTCTAACCAGGGCTTTTCAACGTGATCGTCGCGTGGTGTGTCCAAGATGGTCGCGAGGTGGAAATAATAAATTTAAGCGTTTTGGGGCTTAAAAATTAATTTCAAAGAAGGTATATTGGTTGACTTGTTGATTTTATAATTACTAAATAGAACATATTTTGTTGAGTAGTTTCTTGCACAATATAATTAGGATATTTATTATCAAATATAGCAAATCAATTGTCAATTCTTGAAATACAGATTGTTAGTGCAAAATCTGAGCCTGTTTTAGTTTAAACCAGTTTCGAAATGTCCGGTTCAATTTATCATCTCTTAGCTGCTTCCAGTTTAAAGTTTTCTTGACAGGTTGCACTTCTACGTGACAGTCAATTCCCAAGTTACCTGTACCACCACTATCATACTTCATGATCAGAAAAACGTGGTTCTAAGTCAAAATTTAGGATCCCATGTTTTAAATATACGGTATATATAGGGGTCATTCCATACCAAATCAGTCCTTAAAAAAATAATTTTAGGTCTTGGGTTTTTAATAAATGTGTGATATTTGGTAATTGTGTTACATTTGTCAATATGATCAAAAAAACAAAAGTTCATATTTTGGTCACTTTTGGTTTTTGAATAATTTTTTTTAAATAAATAACTTTATATATAAAATAAATAAAAAAATAAAAATAAAACAAATAAATAAATAAAAAGAAAAACTGATTTTTCACGCGTTTTGAAACATTTAAAAGCACAAAATTAAAAAAAAAAATTTTCCTTGACAGCTCAAACTTGCACCATTTGTTTCAGAACTTCAAGAGCTGTAATTTAAGATAATCGTTGACTTTACTAGACCAATATTTATATTTTTCAAACTGAAAAACTTTTTTTTAACTGAAAATCGATTTTTTAAATATATGTTCAAGGTGCTTCTGATTAAAATGTATGTGCCAAATTTCATGATGGCATTTCCATGGGATTATGTTGATTTTTCTAACATAAGTACAGAGCACTTATGCATAACGTGCATAATTAGCTTAAAGGGCAGTACGCATAATGGCTTTTAGGAAAGTAAATTTAATTTGTTGAAATGTGACATACAGTATCTCATTTCAGTTCTATGGTAGAATAACCGAGCCGCCGTAGCTCAGTGGTTGAACATTGGCGTAGCATTCGTGAGGTCGTGGGTTAGATCCTAGAGGTTGACCATCCTGACTGAGGTTATCCAGGGTTTTTCTTCAGTAGCACCAAGCCAAAACCGAGATGACACCTTCAACATAGGTTCCGGCCGACACCTTTCTGAATCCTGCCCGCTTCTCCGGTTTGAGCCTTAGATGCCTAAAAGCCATAAATAGAATTCAAATTAAAAATATCACAATCAGGAGCACCTTGAACATAAACTAACTAACTAACTCTATGGCTTATGAAACTCGCAAGTTCATCGCCGCAGTAACAAACGTTCGCCATTGGACACTATCCTGGGCAACTGGATTCTATTCTAATTTTATTGATTAAAAGTCATACAAGTAGTTAAGCCTAAGTTATCAACGGTAAACTAGTTCCTGTTGTCTTTAAACAATAATATAAATGTGTTGGAGATTGATTCTAGGACGGGCAAATACAGAGATGTGTTGGAGATTGATTCCAGGACGGGTAAATACAGAAATTTATTTTCTTTTGAGAATTTTCATCCCCATGTTTTCTTCCTGCTGATAGTCCGTCCGATTGTGACAATAGTTTTGGAAGCTTGAAGCCTTGAATGCAATAGTTTCCGAAGATCATTGACTAAATGGGATAGTAAGGAAATTTGTCTGGATGCCCACCTCAACTTCTCAAGGTCAAACAACGATAGACATGTTAAAAGAACGTTGGTGTTTGGAAATTCCTACTCTAAATTGAGGTTTAGAATGACGTTATATACATGACTAAAACATATATATTTGTCGCATTAAGTAAGGCTGAAAACACATTTCTTATGAGGAATTAATTAGTGCCTCAGAGTACCTAACTCTATAGACAAGGTGTCTAAATCTGTGTCATTGTAAACTGGTTACAACGGAGTTCTTTCGGACAAACGAGAATCTCCAACACATGTGTCGGTGATGTCTGTACTGCAAATCGGACGGCCTAAGGAGGTCTAGGACGGCTGTTGTTTGGCTACTGCACTCAGTAATTCTGCCAGAAACCCCACCTTTAAATGTTTTACGGTCAAAATCGATATAAACCGTGAAAACATTACTTATACCCTCCCAATTTTGACTTTACACGAACCCAAACTGAAAATCCTGACGGAATCCCTGACTGCACTTATCGGTCGTCCTAGGGCTGGAACGGTCTTAAACGAAACCATTTTAACCCACAAATTTTAATCCACTGTGAGCAGCGGCTCACGACGGATCGAGGCGATCGAGCCATGAGCCGAGCCGAGCGAGCCGTTGACATCCCTAATGCCTTACCCACATTCTTTTGGAATATCTTCGTTATTGTACAGTTTCTAACGATTTTGTTTTCATTACTAACAAAGTACTAACAGATTACAAACGATGTTAGTAGTTTGGGTCTTTCATTGGTTTATACGAGTGTCTGGGAGGGGTTCCAAATTTGGCCCGATGAAAGTTTTTTTCGTAATGTTTCCATTATTTTTCCGTTACTAACGATTTAATTTTCGTTACTTACGGTTACTAACGAATTACAAACGATGTACTTTAATACTTTTAAAAAATCATTGAAATTAGGTTGTGCATCGGACAAACTTCAGATGCCCGATCCACATTATTTTTTAATATCTTCGTTATTGTTCACCTGCTAACGATTTCGTTGTCGTTAATAACGAGTACTAACGGATTACAAACGATTCTAGATATTTGGGTGTTTGATTAGATTATACGCGTGTCTGGGAGGGGTTATGAATTTGACCCTTTGAATGTTCTTTTTGTAATTTTTCCGTTATTATTCAGTTAGTAACGATTTAATTTTCGTTGCAAACGGTTACTAACGAATTATAAACCATGTAGTATCATATTTAATAGAAAGAACTTGTGGGTCGGGCATGTGAAGTTGGCCCGATCCAAATTGATTTTGAACTATCTTCGTTATTATCGAGTTACTAAAGATTTAATTTTCGTTACTAACGATTACTAACGAATTACAAAAGATATATGTTGATTATTTTGGAAAGTTCTGTGTGGGTCGGACCATCTTCACAGACTTCATTTAGTCGTAATATAAGGGGAAAACTGACAAAATGTGGTCTATAGGAACGCTTGTTGCCATGTTTTAGGATGTGAGTAAAGTGTTTTGCAGCCCGTAATTACAGTGCAGATCTCGTTTATGCCACATGGAATGACAAAATACGTACTGGTCTATCTTTCCTGAAGCCTTCTAGGTTAAATAATCATTACTAAAATGTTTATGTTTGTTCTATTAATGAATTAAAGTACTACAACTCGGTTTCATAGTATTTGTGTGCTATATGTACTGGTTAGATAGGGACAATTGAATTTGCTAACAAGATATTGTACTTACTTACAAAACTCTTAATTTTAGAATAACAAAACGATCCTCCGTAACTTTACGGGAGACCAGCTGATGGTGCATTTCGGATGTTGGAAGGCCCCTTCCGAGCATATAACAGGTGCTGTGAAGGCCCTTGAGAAAATACACACATACACTGGTAAAGTACCACAAAGCACCGGAAGTGCATGTGTCGCCACAGCTTGCAAGCTTTTGTTGGCTATGAAACAAGAAGAGTAGAAGAGAGAATAGGAGAGGGGAGAAAGAGCTTGCTAACAATGTCACAAATACCCTGCCAACATAAGTTGCATCAGCAGTTCACATTGCTGAACAATAAGTGTTGCGACTTTACGGTCGGAAGTGTTTGCATCTTAGAATAATTGTATTAAATATTACATATAGGAATAGTACAGTAATTCAACAATGAGAAGAAGAGTTGGCAACTCATGGAAAACTGGAAAACTTATTGAGGAATTTTGAAATGTTTCTAACCTGAAATAATTGATTGATTCAGTTTTTATGTTCTATACGTTGCCTGGTGAAACTTTATTTTGGTAAACTTTATTTTTATATTGGCTAGTCTAGTAACTTTGCACTTCGGCCCGTCTCGATTCGGCTTTAGCTGTTAAACTCAACACCCATACCTCTGTTGGGACTCGAACCGGGATCTTCGAAACGATAACTTACAGCCGCAGACACCTCACCAACCCGGCCGGTTTAGTAATGTTGCTGTCTAATACCGTCGTATATACATCATTTTTAGATATTCATCTCCAGATTGCATATCAAACAGGATATAATCAGCATAAGAAGAGTTTTACTTGATCTCACGTATTAAGAGACAAACTTTTTTCACGGATAATACTAGGTTGCATACCGCTTAGGATAAGAACCGTTACGTATACAGAGCTGAATTTGGTTACTGATACTGACAGATAAGAAATCAAACGCAAATAGAGTATTTAAATCGACCTCTCCATTGACTATATACCAGCTATAATACACAGCTATAATTATCAGACACCTGTTGCGTGGAATAACCAGAAGGCGCCACTAATAAAATAGCAGTTCCTTAAAACAAAGTCGCCATTACACTAGGGAATGACGTCATTCGAATTAAAAATAATCTGATTGGTTGAAGAAATTGGAGAGATAACTCAGTTGTCATTTAGTCTGCTGGAGGTCAACTTGGAACCAGAGAACAATGGGTAGTTAGGATTGTACTTTTACAGATGTGGCCCTCGATTGTCTGCTGTCAAGTCTTGGGGAATGGATACACAGTTTCAATATAGTTTGTGACCAAGGCTTTCACGATATCCTTTTTGACTCGGACCATGATTGTGTACACTTAAACAGTGAAATGGTTGTACCACGGATGGGACGTATTAACAGGTCCATTGGTTTGCGAACAAGTATATGGGATATTTATTTAATAATGCACTAATTCTATTGATGTGCTGCATACATTTCTCACTACGTATAAGAAGATCCTGACAGACTCTGAATGTAAAGATCGAATACGCTTAATCTTGTGGACGAAAGGTACACTGCCAGGGTGAGTCATATGTTCGTAGCGCTTTAATGAATAATGTGCAGCACCAGCCTCCCCCCGGCAAAGTACATCCCATCACACTGTATGGTCCTTCTCTAACGTTCCACCAGTGACAGAAGCCACTGACGATACCAGGCTGCAGGCTCTGAAGCAAAGAATTCAGTAATGCCAGTTGTCACATCATCCACGGAATGGAATTGTCTGTCCCACAGGAAGTGTGCCATGGAACAAAACAGATGAAAATCAGATGGCGCAAGGTCGGGATTGTAGGGAGTGTGTGGTAAAATGTCCACGACATCCATGTCTTCAATGTGCTGGCGGACTCTTCTTGACCCGTGGCATGGAATGTTGTCAAATTGGAGGAGCAGTCGCTTTCGGTCCACCATTGCTGGATAACGACGGCGCACAATGTCGTATACCCGTTGCAGCTGTTCAGCATACAATATCCCATCTACGGAACGACCATGTGGAACGAGCTCCTAGTTCACCGGACATACGAAATTCCAACACACACACAGCATTGTCTTATCTTCAAACCGCCCTCTTTCAACCACTGGCTGCCCCTTGGTACCTGGTCGAAGCTATTGTTTCCCGGTGTCAGGATAACGAAGAAAGATCCACTTTTCATCATTCGTGATGGTCCGCCGCCAAAACCTGTCATCAGTTGGGTTTCGAAGCAGTTCTTCACAGGGTCACACGCTGTTGAGCTTGAGCGGGAGTCAAATCATGAGGAACCATTCTCGGTTTCCTGGATCGAAACCCAAGTTGATGCAGATGACGAACGACACTGGTTTGTGATATCTGGACCTCATCTGCTAGCTAACGGGTACTTGTTCCTGGGTTTCCTTCAACAGCGTTCAGGAGGGCATCGATATCAGTCGTCTCCACTCTCGGGCTTGTCATGGAGACTGGTGTCAAGAGACCGAAAACGTTGAAACTTACTTTCTAGCTGTGGACGGATGGATAGTAACTTCACCTCCTATTGCACAAATTTGCTTGGCCGCTGCTGCTGCATTCAACCCCTTTTTCCAGTAAGAGCGCAGAAGCACACGACACACAAGCTTCCCCTCAACCATTGTCCTGCCAACTGTGTATTCAACGCGTAGTTCCTCCCAAACACGGTTAGCGTTGTGATCAGACAAACAAGTGACATGCTTTCTGCCACCACCACCTTCACCTGTTCTACACATTGCACATGGTTTTCCGGCATCGAGTTGACGGGGCCCCCAACGCTACGAACATATGATTCACCTTGGTATATCCATGGACTTGCAGTAACAAAGGTCTTCACTGGTTCTAAATTAATATACACTGCTAACTTCTTGGGTATAGAAATAAAACAAACGATTTTATTCTAACAAGGAACATTTTTATGCAATTTGGTAAATTTATACAGACTAGATTGTTTCCAACTTGTACAAAAATTTTGTGATTACAGACTTGGTACAAGCTATTGAATAGTGCTGCTTCCCAGTCAAGTGATACATATAGTGTTGTAATAAATGTTAAGTGGTACAACATATTGTGATTGAAAACAAGTAATACAAAATAGTGTTACATAAAGACAAATCACACTAAACATATTTCCTGTACAATGAAAACGATGTTATAGTAAAAGGTTAACAAGCATTCTGATTTGAATTTTATTTCAAAAACCTTTTAGCAACTTTAAATTGCAAGCCAAGATTTTAAGTAGTTACTATATACAGTTGTACAGAGTTTATCAACTAAAATTTGCTGAATATTGAAGATGAAATTCACAACTTCGACATACAATATAATAAAAATTTACTGCTCAATTTTTTGTTTCACAAAATTGTTTTCCACTTCACGAGAAAATGGTATTTAATATTTTCTGGTTTTACAAAAAGTTTTCAGTACAAAGAAAAATGTTTTCACTGGAAAAAGTTTTAGATTACAACAATTTTTTGTTTCCTTTTCACAAGGAAAGTATTTATCATTAAAAAGATTTTTAGTTTACTTTCAGAAAAATTTAGTTTTTTGTTGAACAGAATTTATTTGTTTCACAAAAGATTTTTAGTTATTCCTTTCATAAAAATGTTTTCTCATCAAAAATAATTTAATTTTTTTTACAAAAAATAGTGTTTCGTATTATTTTTCAGACAAAACAGTTTGCTTTAGTTTTATGAAAATGTATTGGTTCCATTCTTTTCTCACATATTTTTTTTCAGATTTTAAAAATGTTTCACAACTGTACAGTTTGTTATTACACAACACATTATTCGCTAATATATCCATTGGGAAGAGTAGAATAATCTTCCTTGTTTGATGGGTTAAGCGTCGCAGATTATTCTTGACCACTCGCTGCGTTTTCCACTGTCATTGGGAAAAATTTTATATCCTGGTTTGAGCAAGTTATTGTTTGGACTAAAAATTTGTCGACTATCATACTTTTCATTGACCAAATTATATTAGTGATTTTAAGTTATTATTTGTTTTGCACAATAATTTAAAACTTTGCAACATACTTCACTTCAACACTAAGAAGATTCGTTATAGGATAACTATAATTTTTCGGACCCGCACAAAGAAAGCTCTGCATCTCCCATCCGTCTTCGATTTCATTAGTTAATTGTTCCAGATAATTCCCAGTAAATAGCATTTATGGTTCATTTCGTTTCTCTACGTATGTAACTGAGTCCCTATCGCATTAAATGAGACGATCTATACCAACAGTGGCCAGTAATACATACAATCGATCCCTAGCCCATGAGGATACGAAAGCTGCTACTCGCACATTCGTAAAGGCGAGAGATGAATTTCCCGTTTCAAAGTCCTTAAACGTCATAAGTAATTGTCTGATATAGTAGTTGGCTGATATAGGAGTCACACGTTGCACTCCAAGTCAGGTGACTGTAGAATTTTCTTGGAAGATTCGTGTATCAGTGACAAGAAGAGTTTGTGGAAGATCGCAAATTCGTGCCCATTTTCCAAACAAAGAAATCAAAAATATCTTTTTTCTAATGCCATATGTAGTTCTGGAGTACAAAATACTCCCTTGATTGCACGTTCTTGGTCATTACGTGTATAGTTGCCAGTATTCATTTCCTCCATACAAGATCTGCACAAACCAAAGACGAGACATTTATATGGCAAAATGGGTATTGCAAGATTTTTATGAGGAAGTACCTTGCAGTGAACCATTCCATGGACAGTAGCTGGATCAGACATGTTCTCTCCTTATGAAATTTAATTTTTCCCGTTGACATAGGTTTCTTGGACATTACTCAGGGATAAAGAGAAGTTACCTCCAGGTATGCTAAATATTCGTCTTCACTACATACATATAAGCCACGTTAGCATTCGGTGAATCTTCAATTAAAGGCAGCTTTAGAACATAACGGATCTTCCATTTCATTCACTCATTTCTTATGAAGCTCTGAATTTCAGGAGATGCCTGAATTCCTGGATGAATACAACTTTAAATTTGCAACTGTTTTATAGAAAATGTTCTCTCGCTAATGCTATCTTGTACCCGTCCTGCAAAGTATGGACCTTGTTATCAATAACAAGATCATGAAGTTGCGGATACAAGTATGTCATACCAATAACAGCCTTAGAATTTGTAGGCAGAAATTTATTGTCATATCCATGAAGCTTAAACCGATTAGATTGAACTTCACCTCTATTTTCTGTGAAGTTTGGGTAAATCTTTTGTTTTATGTGGGCCAGTCAAGTTACTTTGGGCTTTCTACAGCTCACGACTAAAAACCACTTAACTATTAAAAACCACACCAATGCCTCTGCCCGAACTTGGAAAATAAGCATTCGAGCCACTAACCTAACGCCGCAAACCAGGCGGGCGGTTTGATGTTATGCAGTTCGCATTGTAACGTTATTTTTATATTCACCCATTGCTTTGCAGCCTTACTTTGTAGGTGGAATGATTGGAATGGTGTTTTTAAGGTAACGAATGAACTTCATTGCACTCGTTGCGATAGAGCTTGTTTTCATGAAACATAGTATTCCATCCACTTGTTCTTCATTAAGGTTGGAAAATGGCTGTGTTAAAATTAAATTGTCGTTCTTAAAATACTCCAAACTCCCGTTCTGGAAATCAATTGTCTTTTTAAATTCAACACTTTCATTGCGCCAGGCAAGAACTGCTTCCCGTTCATCGTCAAATCTGGAGTCAATATCAAAATACTCAATGTTTGGCCAAAGCCCAAGATAATTATGATTTTTAGGTGTGTTAAAGAGGTATGGGAACTCTCTTTTCTTGAGGGTTTCATGCAATCCCATCGTTGATGGTAATTTGGATAATTTAACTCAAATGGACAAGTATGTATCACGGAAAATGATATTATTAAGACTTGGTTGAATACTATTTTGTCCTTGTCCAATAATATGGGGTGTCATATTTTGTTTTTACACGAGACATTGCACAACTAGTAATGTACCATAACGAGAGCCATTATGAGAAATCCCTATTAATTTTTTGAAACTTAGAACTCTGTCCTAAGGTATGATTTACGAATGTTCTAACGATTTTGAAATACAAAATCTCATTGAATTTCAGCATTACCACAATCACTATAACTGTAATTATTTTCCATAGCTTTACAGTTATCACCCCGGTGAGATATTCAAATTAAGTGTGCCACATGTTCACGTTCACCATTTTCATCTATGTCTAGAAGCATTGTCACTACATAAAAAATAATGTAAAAGAAATCCACAACTCCTTTCGGTTTTCTTCGTTTGTCAAAACAGGAAGGTGTTACCGTAACGTCAGTATTACAGCGTTTACAATAATGTTCACCACACACATGATTGTTTATCTGTTACGTCTGTCCAATTTCAACCCAAACTGCGGACAAAGTTGAACATAATAAAAAATAGGTTTCCCGTTGGCTTTCAATTTGTGTTGATCATACAAGGTCTTATTGGGAAAAGTACCATGGCAATACCGACATTTCAAACCCTTTGCATTTCTACTTTGATATCGTCATGTTATTGTTCGCAATGGGGACATAAAAATTTACAATTATGGAATTGTCGCTTTCCAAAAGGTGTAAGCGAATGGTAACAATATCCGTTTGTCTCTAAAAATACTGTAATGAGATCAATGATGTCATCATGATTGTCTTCACATCTTAGAAACAATATTCTGTCTGCTGAGGGTCCTGTATACAGTATTGGACTTTGTGGATCATGGACATACACAATAATCTGATACACCCCACCTTAATATTTATGAAACTAGTCTACATCTTCAAAACTGCCAGCATTTTACCCAATAAATCTAGTCCCGCATAATAACATAGTTCTGCTGTAGCACAAGCCCACTTCCTAGGATGTGTTTTCATGTAACGTGCATTGTTAAATTCCTTATCAGCTCATAGTTTTGCCAATACCAAAGCCCATACGTGACAGTCAGAAAGATATGCAACCAGAAGATATTTTTCCAAAGAGAATTTTTCATTACCATCTTGTCCCTGCCTGGAAATAGAATCGGTAAAATTAACTTTGATTTTTTCACATAAAAAGAATTCCTCATTCGAATTGAGAACATCTTCAATACTACGCAGATAATATTCTACATTAAGATGTACACCGAAAAGTCAACTTTGTCTTATTCGCGTAGAAAAAACCTCATTCGAATTGAGAACATGTTCAATACTACGCAGAATATATTCTATATTAAGATGTACACCAAATGTATGTAAATTGGCTTGTCTTCTTTACAATTACCACTTTCAATTGGGAAAACTAATTTGGAGTCACGATCGATATCTTTAAGTAAGTGTTTCAGAGCAAAGTTAAATAAACTCTTTACATATTCCTCGCGGTTAGGAATTAATTTTACTACCGAATTAATGGTGACTGACGTGATCCGAAAGATTTGATTGTATTTTTCATTCACTGACAATTTCAAAATCAGTAGTTGCTCCATAAACATACATCATATGTATGTTGTTGTCCTTCATCTACTGCTGAACACAAATATTAAGCATCTCACTTTCACTAGAATCCACATCTGTACAAAATTCAATGTCGGTATCCATACTAGTTTCTACACCATTCGTCACGTTCATGTCGCCGGTCGTTTCGTCCATACTAGAGTTATCACTATCCACTTACATAGGAGCATCGTCACATCAAAAGGAAAAATGTAACTGCATCTTGAAGAATTACTCCGTCAGGATCGGCAAATAGCTCGCTGTAGTAACTCCACGTCAGTTCTTTTAGGTAGATTTCGAAGAAAAATCTACCTATTAAGATCGGTACCCTGTCATATATATATTTATAGATATTTAGATATATGTTTACACGCTAGCGGCCATAATTTTGAAGATATTTGAACAAAATTTTATGTTGTTTCTAGGCTAGCTCGGCTATTTCGCTAATGAGCAAAAGTGGCCCAAGGAGGGTGGGGAAGGAGGTTGAAATTTTGAAAAACAAATATACGAGCCCCTTTGGAATTTATAGGGAAACTTTGTCTGCATAAGTTATAGTACCTTCTAAGAAGTTTACGGTGACACCAACGATTGAGGGGTTGTGAGGGTACGAGTGAGGGTGGGGGTGGAAATTCGAAATTTTTGAAACCATGTCTTGTGGGATAACGTTATAAAGCTCTTGATGATTAATCTATAAATCAATAACTAGTTTCCCCAATATCGCTCATATTTTGTTCGGGGGTATATAAGGTAGCGGTTTCCATTGGGACTGTTTATTTAAATTGCAATGTCACTGCATTCAGTTCTAGTAACAAAAAGTTTCTACGGTATTTAGTTAACCTAATAAGGTAATTAGTTACCGTATTTATAATTTTATAATGAAAATAAATTGATAAAGGTATATTAAAGTGATTTTATTCTGCACTTTCCCCAATAAATTAAATCAGAAACACTACGATATCCATCTCAGCCTGTAGACCTGCGGAAAGGATTTTTTACTTCCACCCATCCGAAAAATTCGTAATATCCCAGATGTATAATGTCCTGGACAGTTACAAGGTTTTGTAACAGTTTCTTCAACGTTCCAATAATAGTAATGTAGTAGTGAAGCAACACCTCGGACCCATGTTTCCTTGGACGAAACTAGACTGACTAAGTCATCTCGGCAACAACTCGAGTCATCTTGTCTGAACTCTCGTGAAATCAGCTAGAACCTTTCAGTGTTAGATTATGTTATTAACCTCTAATCTTAATGACGTAATAACTGCAACTCTGCGACACTGCATACAAGAGAAGTCTGCAACACTGCGTACCGCAAGTAGTCATAATCCTACAATACCCAATATGACAGTATTTCCTATTGTCTATAAGGTTAAAGTGCTCCCTACTCTCCGTATGTAGCAACTTAATTTAATTTTATTATGAATTAGCAACCAGTGAAATTCCGATTATTGTAGAATGATGACGGAAGATGACTCGAGGTGTTGCCGAGATTTAGTCTATTTTTTCCACATAAGTTAAAAGATGAGACATGTTGTAATGGTATTGCTTGGATACCAAAAGGATCGCTAATTAAAGATGAAGTTACTGCGCATCAGTTCTGCTTATGTTTCATTTCCGCTCTTGCCTCACCCCCTCTCCTTCTTGGTACCCTAGTATGATAATTTTCGTTCGTGTCCGCGCTAGGATAAAATATCCAGCCCTCGCTAGCAGTTTAGTATTACTGTTTGCAGTTGAGTGTTGAGGTGCAAAAATCAGTGGGTTTCCTAATAATTGTACCACGGAAGAAGTAAAGCAAACATATATTCCCGAATATGAAAAACATGAAGGTATTCGTCTTGACTAAGACATCCAACATAACCCGGGAATGAGACATACTTCTAAAATATTTTTGAATTCTTTATTCGGAAATTGGGGACAAAGATGCAATCTTCCACAAACTCTTGTTGTCACTGATGCACTAATCTTCCACGAAAATTCTACGGTCACCTTGTTTGGAAGTGGAACATGTGACTACTTTATCAGACAAAAAATCATTAGTGACTTTAAGGACTTTGAAAATGAAAATTCACTTCACACCTTTACGAATGTACGAGTAGCACCCTAAATATCCTCAAGAACTAGCGTTCGATTGCATAAGTTACTGGCCACTGTTGGTATGGATCGTCTCATTTATTGCGACACGGACTCAGTTATATACATACACAAACGAAATGAACCTTTGTTGCTACGTACTGGGAATTCAATGGGGCAATTAACCAATGAAATAGAACACGGATGAGAGAAGCAAGGCTTTCTTTGTGCGGGTCCGAAAAACTATAGTTATGCTGTAAAGAATCTTCTAACTGGTACAGTGAACTATGTTTGCAAAGCTCGTAGGTATAACTTTAAGTTATCGTGCAAAACAAATAATAACTTATAATCGCTATTATAATCTGGTCACTGAAAAGTATGATAGTCGACAAATCTTTAGTCCGAACAACAAACGAGGATACAGAATTGTTTCCAAATGACAGTGGAAAACACAGCGCGTGTTCAATAATAAGCGGTGACGGCTTAATCCATCAGACAAGGAAGATTATTCTACTCTTCACTATAGATATTGTAGCGAATAATATTTTGTGTAATAACAAAATGTACAGTTGTGAAACACACATTTTGAAAAACAGGAAAAAAATTTCAGTCAAAGAAGAATTGAACAAAAACCTTATTGTGAAAGTAAAACTACAAAAGAAATATGTGAAATAAGAACAAAAAACTATTCTGAAAGAAATACAAAACGTTTTTTGTTGTGAAACTCTTTTATGAAATTAAAAGTAAAAACATTTTAGTGAAACAAAAAATAAATATTTTTCTGTGAAACTAAAAACGAACCGTTTTAGGAAACTAAAGTTGAAAACTTTTTGTAAAAATAAATACACTTTTCCTCAGAAATGTAAACAAAACCTTTTTTGTAAACTAAATCTGTTTCTTGTGAAAATATTTTTGTAAACTGAAAACATTAGTTAACATTCTCTGTATATGTGTGTTTAGTAATTACTTAACATATTGACTTGCAATATAAAGTTGTTAAAAGAGGGTGAATTAAATTGCAAATCAGAATTCTTGTTAACTTTTTATATAATACAGTTTTCATTGTACAGGAAAATATTTAGTATGATTTGTATTTATATAATACAGTTTTGTACTACTTGTCTTCAGTCACAACGTTGTGTCACTTAACTTTTATTACAGCACTGTATGTATCACTTGACTGGGAAGCAACACTGTTCAATAGCTTGTACCAATTCTGTATTCACAATATTTTGGTTCCAGTTGTAAATGTTGTACCCCAGTTGTTCCAGGAAATTTCCTGAATAGCATATTGATTCTATTGATGTGCTGCACAAATTTCTCACTACGTATACGCACATTGTGACAGACTCTGAATGTAAAGTTCGAATACGCTTAATCTTGTGGATGAAAGATTCACTACATCCATGGACTTCCAATAACAAAGAACTTCACTCGTTCTAAATTAATATACGCTGAACCTTTTTTGGGTAAAGAAATAAAACAAAGGATTTTATTTGTTCGCTAACCAATGGACTTGTTAATACGACCACCATCCGTTCTACAAACATTTCGCTACTTAAGTCTACACAATCATGATCCGAGTCAAAAGGAATGTTGTGAAGCAATCGTCACAATATATACTGAAACCACATTCCTCAAAACTTGCCAGCAGACAGTCGAGGGCCACGTATACAAAAGCACAATCACAACTATCCATTGTTCCTTAGTTCCAAGTTGTCCAGCAACAGACTAAGTGCCAATTGAGTTCTTTCTGGAATATATTGGTTTCGTCTAGAAATCAGATTATTTTTAATTCAAATGATGTCATTACCTAGTGCAGTGCCGACTTTGTTAAAAGGAACTGCTATTTTATTAGTTGTGTTTACTGGTTATGCAACCTAACAGAACCCAAGCGTATTATAGGTGGTATATAGTGAAGGTGGCGACTCTAATACTCCTTTTGCATTTGATATCTTACCTGGTAGTATCAGTGACCAAATTAAGCTCTGACAACGTTGTTGTTCGTATCCTATTCGGTATGCAACCTAGTATTACACATAAGCAAGTTTGTATCTGAATACGTTAGATCAAGTCTACCACCTCTCATACTGATTATATACTGTGTCATATGCAATCTGGCATACGCGAGATATCATTGAACAAACCGGGCTCTGAAGACAAGTCTCTAAAAACCTTTTGTATGATGGTATCAGACGGCTACAAAACTAGGTGTATAGCACATGAAAGTTGTTTCCATCACTTATTTCAAGTTGGCAACACTTCAAAGTTCGTCAATAAGTGTTACAGTTTTGCATGAGTTGGCAACTCTTGTTGTCATTGTTGAATTACTGCCCTATTCCTAGATGTAATATTTAATACAATTATTCTAAGATGAAAATATTTCCGACCGTAAGATGGCAACTCTTGTTGTTCATCAACGTCAACTGTTGAAGCTCCTTTTGGCCGGGTATGTGTGACATTTTAGCAGCCTCTTTCTCCCCCTCTCCTACCCACCCTCTCTTCTACTCTACCTGTTTTCAAAGCCAACAAAGCTTGCAAGCTGTAGAAAAACATGGATTCCTGTGCGTATTGGTAGTTTGCCAGTGTATATGTGTTTTCTCCAGGGCCTTCATAGCAGCCGTCACATATGTGGAAGGGGCCCTCCATCATCTATGAAGCACCATCTGCTGGTCCCCCGTTAAGCTACGGAGCATCGTTTGGACCGAATTTACGTTCTCTTACGAGATGACATCTCAATCGTCTACGTAAATGGAGGCGAGAAAACAATGAAAAACGCTTCTTGTGAACAATAGTCACGCCTCTGGAGTGCTAGATACTCACAAAAATGTCACTATTCTAGTAGATTCTCCTTAAAGGGGTTGAAACACATAGAGTACACTTACGTTACACAATGCTTACACATCTGCATCACTAGAGTATACAATATATGAGTTTAAATCACATAATCTGTGAAAGTTTCGTCCTCTCATGAGATAAAATGTCGTTCGAAATTGTATCTCCCGTGTAAAGATGTAGGGAGATAGATATATTCATATATCTAGAAATAGAAATATTTACTTATATGCATATCGGTAGATACATTTAGTTATATACATATTTATTCTAAGTAATAGAAACATCTTTCATATCCCGTATGGAATCATTCCGTTTTCCGTAGGGGCTTGTAGTCTTACGTGTCTCTCCCTGTTTAGAAGCATAGCCTTGCATGGAATAAATACAAGATTTCTATATTAACTATTTTCGTGCTTTTCCACCCAAAACTGACAAGATGGCGAAAGGGAACATGGAGACAGCTATCGCGTATGGGAAGAAGGCGGAGAACCAACAGATGTGACAGCCATTTATATTAGGTAACAATTAAAACATCCGTCTGTCAGAAAAATATCTCATCCACTCTCTACCCCAGCTCTGAGGTAGGGAACTTCCGCCATATGGCAATCCTTCCAAGTTTCGTTCTCATCGGCTCAAGAGGTTAAGTTGCAGTTTGCGTGGAAGAGCAGGCCAAAGGTGACAAGACAATGGGAACTCAGGGGGCAGAGACGAGGGTTTAATTGGGGGAATCTGTCAAAACGCAAAATTATTGAGCCATTTGTCCTACTTCCTGGGAGACTTTTATGTCATCTTTTCCTTAATTAATTACATGAATTCATTGATTTGGGAGAAAGGGGAAGGAGATACAGATGGCTCTTTTCCCTTTAAATGTTAAAATGAAAAAGGGGAAGAGTGAGGAAAAGTTTTCTCCACATATCAGCTGTTTTGCCCCCATTTAGCTTGTCTAGAAGCAACGCATACAAAGCCAGCATTAATCAGAGCATCTCTTGAGAGGCTCACGGGTTCGAGTTATGTTCTTGGTCAGCCTGACCAAAGATTTCCACATCTTTAGCGTATGACTTCATCCAATTCTTAACCTCATAATATTGAAAGAGTGTGCACTATAGGGTGTTCATAAAATAATTGGTGCTTACGTGAATTAAAAAATAAATATTAAAATATAGGTAATCACTATTTAAATCTTGAAACAATGAAAAATATAAGATGATGAACCTAATAGATACAGCAAATGTCTAGAAGTTGGTACTATGTTCATAATGATTGTTTAACGTATTATTGTCAATCATTGCATAGAATATATACTATATGGTCAAAAAGGAGGTACCGTGCTGAACAATGATTATTTATCGTATTTCTATCATTGTAGACATTTAATAAATCATATTTACTATATTTTTATTAACTATATCATTGAAAATAACAGTTTCGTATACTACTAGTACCTTCTGCTATTACATGCTCTACATACTCCCTGAAAATGGCAGCAGGGCTAAATTTAAGCAATTTACCGTGAGGAAGCCTCTATAATTTTCCGAGTAATGCAAAATAAAGAAAAAGGGTAACGTTTTCTTATACACTGTATGTTTTTCCGATTATTGTAGGGTCATTCTACTAAGAAACCACTGAAAACCAAAGTACCCTTAAAGTGCACAATATGTCCCCTCAAATCTTCGGAATATGTTTCTGTTTTAACATGTTTTTAGTGCATAATATATGAAGTTTTCGTGAAATTAATATGAACTACCCTAACATTTTTAGTGGACAACATATGAACTTGTGGTGTGCTGATACCCAATTCATGTACAAAAAGTTCACTTAATAGTGGCAAATGTACTGAAAGTGATCTGGAAACGTACTCCAGATAATGTGAGCTTCGGTAAATATCAGCTTGATGTGTGCAAAATATGCCCTACGGATAACAAACCTAAATAAGACACATTGAGCACAGGAAAAACTCTCAATTTTTCAGTAGGTTCCATGAAGTTCACATGCGTTCATATAAATTTTATTTTGGGTAGTCTTTATGTGCTTTTTGTGCCAGAAGTTTTTCGGCAAATGTGTTTGAGAAATCGACTTGCCGCAAACTAATTATTGTTAACTGATGGTAGATAGTACCATTTATGCTGATTTGACTCCCTTTACTTCATAGTATTTCCGGTAATTCCCTACTTCCTTTGGGGAATTGCTCGGACACCCAAAGCACAATTTTGGAATATACATTTTTGGATAGAGCAGGTTTGAAGTTTTTGAGTGTCCCTTGATCTCGTAGTTCTACTGTTCATGATGTTGTAAATATCAAGCTCTAAAGTTCATATTCCCGCGGTTTCGGCGGCCTATAACTCCGAACCGAAGCATTTGTGCACCCTGGATGGACTCTCGTAAGGTAAGTTTGTCGGTGATATTTTTCAATGCTTTGTAGTTGCACTTCAAAATAACACTGATGTCATAGTAGAAGTTTGCGATGAGTCAGATGTAACGGTGAACGTAGAGAAAACAAAATACCTGATAACAAGTCAATATACAGTGGATGAAGAAAATAGTGATATGAAGCATATGCGCGAATAAACGTTTAAGTGACATTTTTAAATAAATAAAATCACGAGTATATTTTGAAATATAACAGGAAAAATATGACGCATAACATATTCACACTTTACATGAAGACATGTTAGACTAAAGTCTACTTTTGTGCAAAGCATGAATATTTTATGCCTCATATTTATCCTGTTGTATATAGAAATGTACCCGTGATTTTTATTTAAAATTTCAAAATGTCAGACATTTGTTCGCGCATACGCTGCATATGATGATTAAGAATAAGACTGTAGAGAAAGTAAACACATTTAAATACTTAGTAGCATATGTAACAAATAGGAGTGAAATCACAGAAGAAATAAAAAAATCACTTAACATCGGGCAACGTATGTTTTTACTCAGTCCAGAAACTCTTAACCTCGCGATTAATATCAAGAAAGCTGAAATTGAAAATATACAGAACAGTTATTCTTCAGGCAACAGCATACGGTTAGGCAAGTTGGAGTACGACCCTGGCAGTTTGAGATAAACTGCGTTTGCTAAAGAAAAAGATATGAGAAAGATATATGAGCCGAAATGAGATAAGGTGGCCCTAGAACGGAGGAGGCTGCTTATTGAAGAGCTCTACAGACTGTATGATTCGCCTGATATTATGACAATAATGAAATCACGGTGACTAAGAAAGGGAGAACGTGTAGCTCGGATGGGGGAAAAGGAAGATTTAATTCCTTCGTTGTTGTTAAGTAGGAGCGAAAAACGGCGTTGGAAAAACGGCGGAGCGAGACATCGTTGGGATGAGAACACTAGGAGGGATCTACGAGAAGTAGATGCTTATGATGAAAACTGGCGTGATGTTGCACTGGATAAAATTCAATAGGGAGCGGTTTTTACTGTGGCAATGAACTTGCAAGTTCCGTATGCCATAGAGTTAGTTGGTTACGACTGAAAAGTGGAGAGAAGAGGAAATTTCTATGCTTGTCTAATTTGCCACGCTACTTCCTTGACAATGAAATTATTGCGTGGTGAATCCGCTTCTCTACACGGTGTACTCCCTCAATCACAAACCTTGATCAAATACATTTCTTGTATACTACTTTGATTGTAATTTGCTAAGCCGATACGTATTCTGTCAGTATTTATTAAGATATTACATCATTGTATCTATATAATTAAAGGGACGTAAAAAGTGGACAACAGCAACACGTACTAGCATTTTATTGAGAAGACGTTAGCAGCCGCATGTCCTTACTGATGTTTTCCATGCCGGGATGGCACTTTCAACTAGTCCCTGACTAACTTCTTTCCCAGATCATCTCCTGGTCTGAGTCAAAAGAAGAAAACAATTCCAACCTTTTTAAAAGACGCTTCTTCATACTAAACTAGATTAGAAATATATCAGCAATAGAAGAGATTTAAATGTAAATTGTTTTTGAACAACCGGGAAATATTTGTTTCTTTTGTTCCATCTAACGGAGTGCTGAATCCCAGCTAGTGATGGGCACAAAAAGAAAAGAAAGAGAAAAAATCAACGACGGGAGAGAAAATGAATTTTCTTGTTGTTTTTTCCTCTAGCCAGGCTTTTTATTGTTTTCATATTTTAGCTTTATCTTGTGCATTCTATTTCTATTTGAACAATCATTTTAAAATTACGATTACATTCAAATATCAATCTACTAATAATGTTTCATCCATACAATGAAATTTCAATGTCACTTGCAGAACTATATGAATAACACTTTAGTAACAAGTGAAAATTATTTTGTAGTGTGAATATTTTGCATCAGAGTTTCTTTCAGATGGGTGACCGAGGGGTATTACACCCAGACTGAGTCAATTACCCCTCCAATAAAAAACAATAAATGTAGTAACAACAAGGTTTCATTTTTTGTTCTATTAGAATTGCAACATCTTTAATAAAGCAAAGAAATATTGTAACAAGAAACCGTGGAAAGTTACAAATTTTACATTTTAATCTATTTCACTCGGACTAACTACAAATTTCTCTTATGGTACCTATTCAAGATTTTTATTTTTAGCAAACATTTAGCAGAGGTTGCTAGTGATTCTGCAGAAGGCAAATGCATGATTTTGCAGGATGAAAGAACAGGACTTTCTAAAGCCAGAAAATGTCGTTCTTTTTGCCGCTTTATTGAAAGTGACGCTAACCAGTATGTTCTAGTCTACTGCAGTTCCAACAAACCCTCATTCATTTTTGGGATAATTAGGCAGTGCTCGAAATGGGACAGTACACGCCGGGACGGTATACCTGTACTTCTTTTAATTTTCCTTCTTATACCGGCATTTTTTGACCAAAAAAAATGTGAAACTGTATAGCTGTATAGAATGTAAACTGTATATTTTGCTTCGGAAATATACCGTAACATCAAAATTTCTATTTTTACCACTGCATTTTGGGAAACTAAAACATTTTTACACTTAAACATTTTTCTACCTTTCTCTAAACAATAATAATCATGTACAGGAATGGAGAATTAATGTGTCTACTAATGTGTAAACCGATCTAGTCTGAACATAATCCATACATTTCTTTCATTCCTTTCTATGTCCTACATTATTTTTACTAAGGAGGCTATGGGACCGACTTCATGTAGCTACACATCGTGGTGCGTAACTAGTAGAAGAACCTACATTTGGAGTCAACAAAAAACATTCTTAAATCGAAAGGACAAACTTTGAACATGAAGTTAAAAGAAAGTCGAACTTCCATGCAAAAAATAGACTAATCAACTAGGAAGACATGACCTACCTCCGCAAAGTCGCAAGTTAAGAGAATGTTGATGACACTTCAGAAATCCACCACTGGATATCTCGCACCCCATGAACCTCAAATTTCAACATAAAGGTTACGAACGCTCAGTGCGTTTCAAAGTTGAAAAAACTATCCAGTATAAACAAAGGTATACGGGTAAAAGAAAGTGGATTAAACCGGAGAGTGGACAGTCTGTTTCGATATTTGAAAAAAAAAAAAAAAAAAAAAACTTGAAGGTATGAACAATAATATCAAACACTTCCGTTGAAAGAATTGAATCTCGTCTGGAATCCTCCGCTGATAATCTCGCACTCATGACCCTCAAATTTGAACATAAAGTTTACGAACGTTCAGTGTGTTTCGAAAGTTGAAAAAAGTATATAATACGAGTACAAACAAAGATATAAAAGATACTTCATTAATCCTGAGAACGGAGAGTCTGTTTAGAAATTTGGAAAATAGTTGAAGATATGAACAAGGTTGTAAATAATGTCTCGTGAAATATAAATTTGAAATCCTTGAAAATGTTAATCCTCAGAATGAAGAGTCAATTTCGTAAGGAGTACTGCACCATAAGGGCCGTTTTATGACCCTCAACCGATTACAGTGAAATTTCGTACGTAGTCACTAGACCATATGTGAGTTCCAATATTCCAAATCCTGTGTCTATACCACTTCCGGTTATTATGGAAAACGTGTTCAAATATGACCACTTCCGGATTCTAATTATTATAGTGTTGTTCAAAATAAATTCTGATATCTCCAGAATGGTCTAAGCTATCAAATCAAAAATTCGTTTGTAAAGTACTAATGTCATAAACATGTTACGTCGTAAACCAAAATACTATATCTTTAACCGTTTTCAAGATAAAAATTAATTTTCTTAAACATTCCTAGAGTCAGCGAAATAAGCAGTAAATGTTTTCTAATTCTAAAACGGCTGAAGTTATTAACTAGAAATTTTTGTTGTGGTGTGTTCATAATAACCGCACTTGTCACACAAAATATGGTTTGGGTATCATAAGAACTTCCAGACATGTGTAGGTTTATTTATCTGAATTTGAAACGTATACCTCCACGTTAGGTACTCAACTGTAGTGTATAAAATCTTCCTTCTAAAGATCAGTTCCCATCAGTTACAAAATTATTTTTGAATATGTTCTTCTACATGACATAGAAATTATTTGAGAAAAGTATCGTTTTGTAACTAGTGGG
>JAGDQP010024878.1:0-27460 GCA_022664845.1 Lepisma saccharinum
GTATTTTCCTCGTTGCTCTTAGGAGCAGGGACTCTACCTGGATTTTCAGTTTTGAGAAGGTTTAAAGTAAAAATTGGGAGGGTGTAGTTTGAGTTTTGCATGGTTTCTATTGATTTAACCCGTAATAATTTGTAGTTAGGTGCGTTCGAGAATTTGGTAGGGTGACATACTCCCAAAGGGGGGGGGGTCTGGTGAAATCACTGGTTGTGAACTACCATCTTTCAAGCCCACGAGACGCCACTGGTGGACACACAGCATAGATGTTTAAATGGGGAGGTGAAAAAATGAAAGAGGAACTTGCTAAATTATTCTCGATGTGCCTGAGGAAGTGAGAAATACCGTCGAGTTGGAATAATGCTGTTATCATTTTGTTGCACAAGGAAGGAAACAAAGAACGCGTGGAAAACTACAGACCAATTAGTTTACTGTTAGTTCTATACAAAATGTTCACCAAAAATATTTTGAATCGTATTGAACGAAACTTATAGATTTTAACCAGGGAAGGGAACAAGTCGGATTTCATCGTGGATTTAGCACAGTGGACCACATAGAAACATTGAATGAAGTTATGGAAAGGATTAATGAATATAAACTTCCACTATGTTTGGAATTCATAGATTTTGAAAAAGCTTTCGATTCGGTCTCCTTGGTAGCAGTATTTAAATCACTTGAACATCAAGGCATCGAAAGTGCATACATCAAGTTACTGCTAAACATTTACTCTACTGCTATATCTGTCATTAGATTACATCAAGAAAGTGAAAAATTTAAAGTTGGAAAGGGGATAAGGCAAGGAGATTCAATTTCTCCAAAACTGTTTTGTGCGGTCCTGGAGAGTGTTCCAAAATTTAAACTGGGATGAAGTTGGAATTAAAATTAATGGCGAATATCTTGATCACCTACGGTTCGCTGATGGTATAGTCTTGTTTGCTTCAAGTGCAGAAGAACTACAAACCAGAATGAAAGAACTGAGTAATGAGAGTTCGAAAATAGGTCTTAAAATGAATTTAAGTAAAACAAAAGTAGTGTACAATCAATATGCTACAAAGAGGGAAGTAAAGATTAACGGAGAGCCAATGGGCATAGTTGATGAGTATGTTTACCTAGGTCAGCTCAAAACATCGAATGTTACGTTGACTGATGAAATAAATAGAAGATGTAAAATGGCGTGGTTCGTTTGGAAGACTACACTTTATTTTCAAAAGCAAATTACCAATGTGTCTGAAGCGTAAAGTTTATAATCAATGTGTCTTACCTGCGATGATGTATGGCTGTGAAACTTGGACATTGAATGCGCGAAGGACTCAAAGATTGATAGTCACACAAAGAGCAATGTAGAGATGCATGCTAGGAATAAACAGGAGGGACAGAAGACAAATGAATGGATTCGCGCACAAACAAAGATAGAGGATGTAATCAAGACTGCGAAGAAGATGAAGTGGAGATCTGCCGGTCACATAGCTAGACGAACAGATGGAAGGTGGACGACAAATGTACTACAGTGGATTCCTAGAGAAAAGAAACGACCGAGACGACGTCCAAATGTAAGATGGGTAGATGAAATCAAGCGTTTTTCAGGAGCTACATGGATGAGGATATATATATATAATCATGTGGCGTTTTCTATCCACTGCTGGATGAAGACCGCCCCTTTTCTTTACACATATCTTCTTTACTCGGTCTGCTGCTATCCTCATCATTATATATATATAAAAAATGTATGTATGTATGTGTGTGTGTTGAGCTACCGTAGAACTGGGTTACTTGGTGACACCTACGGGGTAATTTGATAAAAGAGTCCGCGTAGAGGGTGCAGTGTTATTAGTTTACATATTGAAGTGTGATGTGTCCGTGGACTAGTAATGGTGCTGGCATCTAGCGTCAAAAATCTCAACGTTAAGAAGTCATATCTACACGGACTTTTGTGTTGAAGCGTCAGTGGCATCCAGTTACCCCGTATGTCACTAAGTAACCCCGTTGTACGGTATGTCACTTACGTCAAACATGACGTACAACTACTGAAACATGGACTAATTATATTCATTATGATATTAAATGACCATTTTTTTTATCAGTGCTCTACATTTTCCCCCGGGGCATAGTGATTACGGTCGCAAAGTTCAGAACACCCACACAACAAGAAATTATTTTCAAAATCATGTTAAAAAATGATTTCCCTTAAGCGTACATCTTAGTCGAAACTATTTTCTGAGTCATATAGATCATATTTCCATGCAAAATTGAAGAGATCAATTCCAAAAAGAGTTAATCCTGATTTACCAATTACCTTTTTGTTGTTGTTGTTGTAGAAAGCGAAATTCTAGTTAGACGCTTTTACCTACAAGACGTATAACGGATTTGTGCATATCATTAGTGTGTTCCAAGCACTTTTGCTATGCTAAAGTATCCGACACATACAGCCTGCACTTCAGTTTATAAAGTTGGCCGAATCTGCAGTTTGAAAAGAAAAAGACCTAACCCCTTTTGACACTGTGCCCTTAAATCATTTTAAGAATTTAGATATGTTTGATTAGTATATTTTAGAGACAAAGAGTATATGGTTCAAGAAATATTTTTGGAGTTATTTTAAAGAGCTATCTTAACAAACGTGGGATTGATTAAAAAAAAAAACACACTTTAAAAAATTTTTTTTTTAAATGTAAGTATTTCGCTAGTGTGTGAGTTAAATAGAAATATTCATACAGCGGAAAGATTTGGAAATATACTAAAATTACTTTTTTGAAACATATAAGGAACTGTATTTAAAAAATAGCAGGCCGAATCCTGCTATCAGCCATAACTAAGGTTTTCAGAGGTTTGCTCTGTTTTATCAGGTGATTACCGGCACTAGTCAAAGCCGTAGTCACTACCTTTCTCTTGTCCTCGACAGAGTTTTTGCCGAGGGGTGTTATTCCTCAGTTCTGATGGACTGGGAACATATTTGATTGTTTAGTCCATTACTAGAAGTTAAATAAAATTTAATATTCAGAATTTCCTGTGTTCAGAAACACTACATCATTTTGATTCGTAGCGTCTGCATATAAAGCAGGCAGTTGTATGTTTGCTAAAAATGAATCGTATATTTTTTTTAAAAGGAATCAATCCAGTACGTGCACTCTCATTAAACTAAGTGGTGTTTAACTTTTTGCAATACATTCAATTACAAAATGCGTTAAGAGCTATAAAGATAAGGAAAAGAGTATACAGTAATTGGATATATTTTCGGATAGAAAAGATATTTTCGGAACTGGAGAAATTTTAGAACCTCTAAAAGAGTATAATACTCTTTAAAAAGAGTATACGGAGCCGCCGTAGCTCAGTGGTAGAGCGTTCGCGTAGCATTCGGGAGGTCCTTGGTTCGATCCCAACAGCCAACCATCCTGAGGTTTTCCCAGGATTTTTCCTGTCTCACCAGGCAAATGCCGGGATGGTACCTTCAATATAGGCCCTGGCCGACACCTTCCCGAATCCTTTCCCCTCCCCTATCCCGGTCTGAGCCTTAGGTGCCTAAAGGCTATAAATAAAATTCAATTTAAAAAAATATATCTGATCACCCTAGATTAATTCTATGAAAGTTCGCAGGTTTGATGGTTCAAAAGTTATTCCGAATCATCAGATTGTATTGCTCATACAATATGTGAATATGTTATTGGTCAGTAAAAGTAATGCTCGCTCATACCATGTGGGCTTTGTGATGGACAAACACCGTGTGCATGGGTTTTCTCGGGTGACTTCCTTCATTCCACCAATTCATCTCAACGTCATCCATCCAGCCTGAGCCAAAGTTGCCTAAAACCTTAAAAATTAAATTCAAATCCAATATAAGGACTGATGCCTTTCCAAAAAAAAAAAAAGTACAGAAACCACATTAATTTCTCTTTAAACTTTTAAAAATTTACAAATGTAATTTGTATCGTAATGATAAAAATAAATGTTAATAATATTGTAAACCCTATCACTATTATTTTTTCTACTGACACATTTACTAGCCATAATAGTGAAAAGGAGACATGTAGCATATTTCTCTTGTCCGTCCTCGGACTGTACCACCAAAACAGGAAGTAACCATACTTCCTGGCTTGGTCGTTATCAACTGATAAGAAGTTCTTTTTTACACTGGTATCCAAGTCATTGACAGTAATTTTCCTCACTCCTTGAGTGGAAATTAATTCTGCTGTTGAAAAAGCTAGCATTAGCAGTTTCAATGCTAACAATTATGTTTACTTACTCTTTTGCCATTTTAAAAATCCTTGGAAATGTTTATTTTGTAGGAGTGCCTGTGGGCGTATGTTTGCTGAAGGAGGATCATAAATACGGATGCTCAACTAATGCACGCTCAGATTCAAGGAAGCAACAAAATTAGAAAGCGCCATTGTTTTTAACTTTGAATTTCATAGTTCATATTTCTCATCTTATCCTAATGGACTGGAAATGCACCATGGGGTGACCTTGCTCCGAGTCATAGACTTGCATCTAGGCAAAATAACCATCATCGTATTAATACGGCAGAGTAAATGTGTACAATAAAATTTGTTCAATACGGAAACTACACATTTTTTCTTTAAGTTTGCAAAAATTCTGCGCAAGAGAAACACACACTGCAATGTAAGTTAATGTGAGTGAAATTCAACTACTTTGATTATTAAGAGCATCGAGCTCTACATAAACTATACTGGAGTAACTACTTAGTGTTGAACGATAGACGCCAAAGTAAATATTTAAACTCGTTTGTCCACTTTTAGTCTAATCCAGTGTGGACCAAATTTTCAGTTCTAACTCAATTTTATACGCTTGATATCGCTGTGTGGCCCGTTTTTTGATTCAAGTCTTAATTCCTGAGTTATTCATGTAAGAGTATATCGCACTCTGTATACAATAGAAAATACTGCAAATAATATTTACGTTTTTTGCAAGAATTAAGACATAAATAAAAAACGAGCCACACACCGATATCAAGCGTAGAAAACTGAGTTAGAATCGAAAATTTGGTCCTTATTGGTTTAGACTGGAAGTGGACAAACGAGATTAAGTTTCCTCTCCGCTCCCTAGTTTCACATATTCATGAAATTTTCAATGGCTGCAGTCAGTCCAGTATCGTATTAATGGAGGTCTATGATTAAGTCTATTTTACATAATTATTATTATTATTGATAAACATATGCAAGAATACCATCGAGCTCTACGTAAACTATACTGGAATGACTACGTAGTGTTGAAAGATAGACGCCAGAGCAAATATTTAAACTCGTTTGTTCACTTCCAGCCTAATCCGATGTGGACCAAATCTTCAGTTCTAACTTAGTTTTATACGCTTGATATCGTTGTGTGGCCCGTTTTTTGATTTAAGTCTTAATTCCTGAGTTATTCATGTAAGAATATATCATCCTCTGCATACAATAGAAAATGCTGCAAATATTGTTTATGTTTTTTGCAGGAATTAAGACATAAATTAAAAAACGGGCCACATGGAGATATCAAGCGTAAAAAACTGAGTTAGAATCGAAAATTTGGTCCATATTGGTTTAGACTGGAAGTGGACAAGAGAGATTAAGTTTCCTCTCCGCTTCCTAGTTTCACATATTCATGAAATTTTCAATGGCTGCAGTCAGTCCAGTATCGTATTAATGGAGGTCGATGGAGAATACTTTAACAAATTTTGAAAGTTTATTGTAAACATCAAAACCAATGACCTCTATTTAAAAGCAATACTGGACTGACTGCGTTGGTTAAAAATTTCATGAATACTTGAAGCCAGAGAGCGGAGGGGACAATTATTTTGGTTTGTTCACTTCCAGTCTAAACCAATATGGACCAAATTTTCGGTTCTAACTCAGTTTTTTTACGCTTGATATCGCTGTGTGGCCTGTTTCTTTTATTTATGTCTTAATTCATACAAAAACATAAATATTACTTGCAGTATTTTCTATTATATGCAGAGTACGGTATATACTATTATATGAATAACTCAGGAATTAAGACAAATCAAAAAACGGGCCACATAGCGATAAGAAGTGTATAAAACTGAGTTAGAACTGAAAATTTGGGCCATATTGGTTTAGACGAAGTGGGCAATCGAGTTTAAATATTTCTTCTGGCGTCTATTTTTCGACACTACGTAGTCACTCCAGTATCGCTTCGTAGAGCTCCCAAAACCCTAGATTTTGGCCGTGACTTCTATCTTAAACCGATACTGGACTGATCGATGCCATAATGTCATTACACATTTGAGGAATATATGAAACCAGGGCACAAAGAGGACAGTTAGGGCTGATTTTCATTCAATCTTGCGTTTCTTGGTTTGCTTGCGTATTGGGTGAGTAGCCAATTGAAACACGTGTTACTCTTACCTTAGAAGAAAACAGACAATAAAACACGTGTTTCAATTGGCTACTCACCCAAATCACAAACTTTAATGAAAATTAGCCCTTAGGACTGCTTGCTTTGGAAGGGCTAATAATTTTCTTGCTTGCGATTTGGGTGAATAGTCAATTGAAATACGAATTCGATTGCGTGTTCTACGTGTAACACGTGTTTCAATTGTCTACTCACCAAAATCGAAAACGAAGCAAGCAACGCAAACTTTCAAGGAAAGCATCCCTAAATCTCAATCGTCCACTTCCAGTCTAAACCAGTGTGGACCAAATTTTCAGTTCTAACTGATTTTTTATGCTTGTTATGGATGTGCAACCTGTTTTTCATTTGTCTTAATTCTTGCAAAAAGCAAAAAGTAAATACTATTTACAGAACGTACATACTAGGGTAAAAGTCCCTGAAATTAGCACTACCCAGTTATTTATTGTCATAACCAAAATATATATTTTTAAAAATAAGCCCGAGAATAATTTGGAGAAACTGACATTATTCCGAATACATTGCTTATTGTTTCTTTAATGACTTCTGCACACGAAACTCAAAATTTTTGTTATTGGTCATGGTTTTGTAAAAGAAAAACACGTTTTTTACACGCTATATACCAAAGATTATATACCCTTAACAGAACAGCTATATACGAACTTGCTCTGTAATCATCTCTGGTACAAATCTTGTATTTCATTTTTAACTAACTTCCCATCATCCGATTTCTTTGAGATTTTGTAAACTTGCTTGCTTCTGATGACTATACAATATTCAATAGATATACGACAATACAATATTAGATATACGACAGAAAATCCAATTAACTGTGATTAATTAAAAATTAAAATAATTGGAAATTATCCTTAAATGCACGAAACGCCGCATCTGTGGGATGTTTGGGCTGCCTATCTCACAGCGAGTTTAATATTCATCTATTATACAATCTATTATTTTTTCAATAAATAACATCGTTCCTTTTATTTTTCAAAATGGCTTTTTTTTTTACACAGCAAGTATTTAATGTAATCGAAGTGGCTCCTGATAGCGACAAAGATGTATTGTACGATGAGCTAGAAAGGCTGTTGCCGAAGTATAATTCGAATATTGTGTTAGGTGATTTCAATGGAAAGGTAGGGAGGGAAGAAAAATATAGGCAAATAAAGCCTTCACGAAAAGATCAACAACAATGGAGAAAGACTGATAACTTTCGCGATTTCGAAAAACCTTCTGTAAAGAGCACGTACTTTGAACACAAAGGCATACACAAATACACATGGGTATCTCCGGACAGTAAAACTCTCAACCAGATAGATCACGTATTAGTAGATAGACGAAGACACACCAACATAATGGATGTTAGGTCGTACAGAGGAGCGGAAAGTGACACCGACCATTAATTAGTGATCACAAAAGTAAGGGAAAAGTTATGCATCGCGAGCAGAGAAAGCAAGGAACTGAAACTCGAAGTTAAACGATTAAATAATCCGAGCATAAAAGCAGATTACCAACTAGAACTCTCAAATAGGTTCGAAATTCTAGCTGATTCGAGTAATAATAATGATATTAATAATGAAATTTATGTAAGTAAGATGTGGGAGGCAATTTGTGAAACAATTAAGAGCGCAGCGAAGGAAAGTGTAGATGAGAAGAAGCAACAGAGAAACAAACCTTGGTTTGATGAAGAATGCCTTAAGTTTCATGAAATACGAAAACAAGCAAGGCAACGATGACTAAGTAATAAAAGCGAATCAAATACCAACCACTACAGTAACGCGAAATGAAACGCCACACTCGGGTTCAGAAACAAAAAGAGAGAATATCTGACGCAGAAGATTCAGGAGATAGAGGAAAACGGGAAGACAAATAACATACGAGATCTATACAAAGGGGTAAACTCGTTAAGGAAAGGTTACCAGCCGAGGTTAGGAATGATTAGAAATGAACGTGGAGATCTTCAAGCGGATCCGACTAAAATTATTGATGTGTGGAAAAGTTATTTCGACAAACTTCTTAATGTACACAACGGGGAACAAACAGAGGAATCCGAAATCCATACCGTAGAACCGTGGATTCCCGAACCTAGCGAGATCGAGATCAAAATGTCGGTAAAGAAATTGAAAATTTTCAAATCACCAGGAATAGACAATATTCCAGCCGAATTAATTAATGCAGGAGGAACGGAACTAATCAAGGAACTACATAAACTGATAAGTGCTATATGGAGAAAGGAGGAGCTCCCAAGGGAATGGAAAACCTCAATAATAGTTCCGATTTACAAAAAAGGCGATAAATCGGACTGTAATAATTACCGCGGAATCTCGTTACTTCCAACCTATTAGAAGGTATTAAGTAAAATTCTGTTAACACGCCTAAGTGTATACGTAGATGAAATAATTGGAGATCACCAATGTGGATTTAGAAGAAATAGATCCACGTTGGACCAGATTTTCGCCTTGAGACAAATTTTGGAGAAGAAATGGGAATACAATGGGATGGTTCACCAGCTTTTCATTGATTTTAAGAAAGCATATGATTCTATCAAACAGGTTATACAGTATCCTGATACGATTTTGAATTCCGAAAAAAATTGGTTCAAGTTGTGAAGATGTGTCTCAGCGACCCCATAAGCAGAGTACGGAAAGCTTAAATCAAAACCTGCTGATTACATTGATTATCTGGAGCGTAAAGCATTAATTAAATACTTGCTTTGTGAAAGAAACGACATAAAAAAAAACATACATGATAATGAACTGAATAAAAAACTTAAAAAAAACTCCACAGAAAATAAAACTTTTTTTCTTCTTTTTTACAACACTATGTACTGTGCTTCTTTGCTGTTTCCTTATAGACTCATTATCAGTGGGTTGCACAGGAAGGAAAAAAGATTTAATCTGGACGCACTTTATTAATGTTAATCCTTCTGAAAATAACCGTAAAAGTCGAATGTCGATTTTGTAAAAAAGGAAATGCAGGTCTTGTTGCCCGAACGAGAGAACATTTCACGAAGTGTAATTCAAATCCCGGCCAGGACACTTGGAAAATTTTCCTTCATTGATCCTATGGCTGGCGCTCTGAGATATACTCAGCCTCCTATCAAATTGAGTACCACAGTGTCCTCGGTATTCCTGGGTACTTCGGGAGGTAAAGGCAGCCGATCGTGGGACTTCGTACCGTTGCTCGAGAGTATGTGAATCGCTACCTCCACATCCCCCATGCGCCGTTCACGGCGCGTGCGCATTGCACAGTGTATACATTTTCACCTTTTATATAATAAATAGCTTTGTCATTGAATTTTAATAAATAGAAAATTTCATCAAATTTAGTAAAATAGAACCTCCAGTTTCTAGTAAGTGCTTATGAATAGACCGGAAGCGCGATTGAAACGTTATAGAGGCTATTGAATTTGGAGTACGTATCATAACCCATGCCATTTTTATTTTTAAGAAAATATTTAAAACGTTTTAAACGTCTGATTTTAAACATTGATTCTTTGTATTCTATAAAAACGTGTTTAAAACAAAAAAAAACATAAAAGCACCGTTTAAACATATGTTTCTTTTTTTCTTTTAAATATTTTTTTTTTTTTTTGTAAACCCTGCTAATACTGTATCTTCATTATGTTCCACTATTAAAACTCGGGGGCATTGCTCCATCATGTTCCGGGCTTGAAGGCTCGTCCTATACTGTGCAAATATATACAAATAGTGTAAAAAATATTTTATGTTATATGCATAATGAATACTCTTGTAAACAAACAGATATATGTTTCTTCTAATGAGTCTGTTGCAATAGGGCTCTGAGAAGTATCATTTCAAAGCATTTCATTCATAATGTAGCCATGTTCCGCGACTCGCCCTCGCTTTTCGATGTAGCTATATCAGTAGCTATATCATAATGTAACTATATCAGCACGTAACAGTATAGGGGGGCATTTAAAAAAACTGAACTATAAAATAGGATTGCAACGCTGACAACTGGGTGATTAGGTACAGGGAACAACCACAGTATGTTTCGATTGTGTCGAATATGTGTAAAGGCAAACAAAGTTGTCGGAATAAATAAGGGCCTATACTCAATTTTGGTGCGGATACGTCGAACTGAATGGAAGTATTAAATATTTAATTTTTAAAATTGATTGGAAACACTGTCAACTGTGGGATCTGAAGTACCTCTATGACGCGTCACAGTACGTAAATGCGAGGTTTGGTCTTAATACGTTCAACAATATGGAAACAATTAATTTTTTTATGAAATTGGTTGGCAACACTCAGAGGCAGCGAATGCTTATCAGAAAGGGGAAGGGGGTGCAAGTTGGCCTTTGAATATTTGTATCAGTGTAAAATATGTTTGATGCATCTTCCAGTCGTGTTCTCAAAAGTGGTATTGCATACATTTATATGATATTCTTGTACACAATTTATAATAGATTGGGCCCGGCTTATCATTTAATTATGATTTTTAAAGGCTGAAATATAGTCGCATATATGTTTAAGGGCGAACCGAGTGATTGTGATCAGTTATGGGCTGTTTGTTCCTACATTTTTTTAAACATATTTTGGCACATTTTGTACTTCAATACACATTTTAGTGTATTTTCTCCCCGCATACATATTTTACAAATTGATTAATTTCGTGTTCAATGATTTTAAGAAAATATATTAATTTGTAGTAATATTGACTGAATTTAATGTTTTCTGTTATTTTTGTATTTTCTACGTTTAAACTTCTGATGTAATTTTAATATATACAAATAAATTCTCGCCGTTGCGTTTTTAAAACTGTGATTGTTTATCCAAGTTTAAATTTGCGACGATAACATCGTGTAATGCAGAAAGGTTTTCGCGTCATAAAACAGTTCTAACTGACACTCCACATATAACATCTAACATCCACATCTAACATCCACATCTAACTGATAAACATATTTGAAAGTCTGAAAATACAAAGTCCTCTACATTGTAATGCCAGGAAGGGATTCTCCCCTTATAATCAGGACACCCGGTGCTGGCTATCCTGAACGAGATTTACTCTGGTTTCACTCAGTCATACCAGGAAAATGCTGGAATGGTGCATTAAATAAGGACAGGACCGATTCCTTCTAGAAATTCTTCCCTTTGTTGTTGTTGATGATGATATCCAGTGTAAAATGGCTGAAATTGGGCTGTATCTGGAAACTGTTAAACAAATTAAATTATATGCTTGCAAATATATGTAGCAGTAACTGTTCATTCTTGTTTCAGTTTTTTACTTAACGTATATGCAGACACTATAAAGCATTATTTACAATGTATTCTGAAACTACCAAATTTGATGCATTCTCAGTGTTTCTAACCAATAGCACTGTCTGTCGCCGTGTAACACTAATTAGAGCTCATAGTATATTATTTTCTGTGTAATTAACTTAATGCTTTTTGAATGTAGATTGTTACCTTTTGTTTACATTAAACAAGTATATTAAGCACTTTTTTTTTTACATTTTTAAACACATAAAAACATAATTTTGATAGTTTAAGCACATGATTATCCGGGCCCTAATGTTATTGTCAAATAAACAACATTATTAACTCAAAGTAACTACTAGCACTTCAAATATAGACAACACGACTCTCTCAGAAGTAATTAATATAGTTGTGCGTAGACAGCTGCTCATAATTATACATTTAATAAGAAACGGGGTTACACAGGAATAAATAAATGTATACATAGACAGGATAATATTAATATACTGTAGAATCGCAATGAAGACAATACTAAACAATTAACTTCCTTCGGAAATGGCCTCTATGTAGTCATATGTTGAAAATGCAGCGAGTCACTGCATCGACCGGGAATCGAATCCGGATCCCCGAGTTTCATATTAGGTGACCAATGTCCTACCATTGAATTATCGTCCCGACAGATTTCTCTACATACTTTATATTATTCTGACCTCAGCAGAATCATTCACATATTTGCTGATATGCAATGTTGATATACCCTGAACTTCCATTGGAGGATATTCTGAAATTAGGTCAAACTTCACGAGTCGTTGAGGCAACTATTGTCTATAGTTGAACAAAAATGTGTTTAGTTAGAAAGGACATCACAATCAAATGTATACAAATTGACAAGAGGTCAATTCCTGCATTTGTGTAAATTATTAGTAGTTCATTATCGTAATAGAAAGGATGTATTTCACATCCTTTCAGGAAATAGTTTGGGGTATTTACTTGTTGGGGAAACGAACTGTTAAACAACAGACGGGATACTAACTCGAACCGAGAATGTTATTCCAAATCATCAAATCCTCTCGACATTTAGCTGCTTATCACATTAATTTTTTTTAAGTTCCATTAAAATTGTTCAGTCACAGTCTTGGATCTACCACTGGCATGGATAAAAGAGGATTATTTGAATATACTTTTCATCTTTAAATATTAAGGGAGACCGAGAACATTTTATGGACCCTCTTTGGCTACAGTCTTGCTCCTTTCTACTTCACGGAATGAAACCTGTTATTATTTTTTTAATACGCATTATGGGTACTTATAAAAAGTGTGTCGTGTGCAGTTGTGATATTCAGCAGAAGTAACAACTGATTTAGGCTACTTGTAAATTCTGTTGAAATAAGGAGATGTAATTATAAAGGCTTTGCCACTTTAAATCACATGCATAAGATTTTACAAGAACATAATTAGGCAAGAGAAAGCCCAAAATATCACAATTAGTTTGTTGGAAGTATGTTTTAGACTTCAGTGACTGCTAGCAGCTTAAAAGAGCGAGATTTCAAACTTACATAACGAAAACTTCACACCGATTTGAAAGCTGGTGAGATTATGAATCATTACACAATAAACAATATAAGTTTATGTGTAGCTCTTTCTTTATAGGCAAAACGAAATAGTAAATTCAAACAATTGAAAGACAAAGAAATTCCTAAAATTCATTTACAAATATTCCGCACACATAATTGACATTTCAACTGAAAATACTATCCACTTTTTCTCTATCGTATTCTCTTACAACTCGATGTTTAAAAGTAAGTCACGAGAACTAAGCAATTTCTTCTGTCACTATAAATAGCCAAACTCTATTCAAGTACATGTACTTACGTACAATATATTTTAAAAATTAGAAAGAGTTAGAATTTCACATCTAATAGCTTTTATACCCGTGCATGAACTTTTTCTCTTTTAAAAGAAAAGAAACTGAGGGAAGTTACGATAAAGGAAGATTTAAAAATCCTTCGTTGGTTGTATGAAGCGTATATCTCCTTTTCTTCTTGGTCTTCTGTAGTTTGGAAAAGATTGATATACTTTTCTCGATTACATTTGTTATAATGTCTGACGGTCTGCTATAGAAGCTTGGTGTCCATTCTTATTATAACAGATGTTTCTAACATTCAGAGGGTTTCTCGCAGATGTGTAGGTGAGGTTCATTGCATAGTATGGTTGCTCTGCTTTAGCTGAATCGATTTTTTTTTTAGTTTTCTGTATGGTAAGAATAAAGCACACATTTTCTGCATTCATATTATCCACATAGTCCATGTGGATACAGAAGTAACCTTTATTACTTTGCTCAAAGATAAAAGTTCAGCATCTCCCTCTAACATGAAATAATCAAGGCCAGGTTGTGGTACTGAAACCTGATTTGAGATTTGGCTGTGATGTTCTCCAGATTGAAGTCTACTTTTCATGTTGCCAGTACCTCTCTCTACATCTAGTTCCGTAACAATCTCTTGACTACTTAATTCATTCACAACATAATATCTTGAAAGTATTATAAGTTACAGTTTCGTCAATTACGTCTTCGTACTTGCATGGAATTCTCGCAGACAAAGAACTCAGTGTTCATCTTTCATTATCGTTTTGTTCTCAAGAGACACTGCCAGTTATCAAGAGGTCTACTAAAAGTTTAGATTTTCTAAATCTGGACACCTCTATTTTTTCCTATCTCTAAAATAAAACATTGGGCCAAATAAACTTTTTAAACAGCTTTTGTGGCTTTAGCTGAAAATTCATTTCGTAATATAAGCACGAACTCTTGCGGCAATGTAAGTACACATCATAACAGGAAGTAATCAAATGAAATAAGTTACTTTCTGTACACTGTTTCTACAATGAACACAACCGGTTTAGCGAACACACCAAATTGTCAAGAACCGGTACGATACATTCAAAGGTCATGCAATCGGTATGGTCTTCACCTACTGGCAAGCTCGTTAAATACAACACTTCTGTGACACTGAGCAGAAAAAATGCTGTAATGGTCTCCAAATAATAAACGATAAACATTAAACAGGTGTTGGTCAACACTCATGGTATTCTCGTTCTTCAAGATACAACGGCGTACCTTCCAGCAAAATTTTGTTTTGGTATAATAGTGCTGTTACCGCCCATAAAATTCATTTTATCAGTTTGGGCATAAGACGCTGTCGCATTCATTTTATTCTCCAGACCTTGAGCCATCGGTTTATTACTTGATTTGGCAGCTGGAGCATTTTCTATGAGATAACATCTTTGACATGGAAGACTTTAATTCACCGTAGAACAAATATAGCTCTATTTTAAAGTTGGTATGAATGCCTTGGTAAACTTTCTGCATAAAATAATCAAGTCGTGGCAGATTAAATGATTACGCAGGTGTGATTAATCCTATATTCTCGTTTTAAGCGCTCCAGTATTAATCTACATAAACACAATCACTCCAATAATGTTGAGAAATCTCGGTGTTACGTTTTTCTTAAGACTGAATAGGTTTCCTTGTGCAGCCAAATGTTCAAATATCAGGATATATTCAGCAGGAGGAAATGAAATTTCGCTCGTCCGCGTCGGATCATAATAGTAAATACGGGCGTAATTGTAATATGCCAAATTCTATTTTTTTTCTTCACCTTTATTTTCAAAAACATTCTTATATCTATTATAATAAGTGTTTTAGGAACGATTGTTGGAGGTTAGGAAGATCATGTTCGGAGATCATCATCCCCGATAGGACGCCACCATTTTAAACGTTGTCTCACGACCGTCTTTACTATTATGATCGACGTGTTCGTTCATCCTGTATGTTTAGTTTTTATTTAGTATATACTTATCCACAGTTTCATGAATCGGTTTTAAAGAAGAAAACGAAAACAATTTAAAAGGTGAAGAAACTACAAGGACATTTCTGCTTAAACGGACAATATGTGCAAAAACAGCATATTGTCGGCATAAGAACGTATTAATAAAATGTTGGAAAACTTAAATAAATCATAAAGCCTATAAAATAATTCTGAAAATTCTATCTAACGATCAAATGTTATTTTCGAAATCAACAGGGTACATTACCTAATATGGATGTGTGTGACTTTTTTCGCTCATGACAAACCTCTTGCTTCAGGAATTCGATATTCTTACACTGGCAGGAGAGAATCGTGGTAGTGCGAAAGGTGTGTGTGTTGTGCTGATGTAGTGTAATTTTTTTCCTCCTAATGACGTTGTATTTGTTATTGATGTGATTGAAGTAACGTAGTAAGATAACAAAATTAAAATAAGGTAAGAGATAGAGATATAAAGTGATTCTGGACCGATAAGGTCGAGATTGACAGTGATTAATTTAGTAGACTGATGATGTGACTAGGAGGTGTGGAGCGAATATTTTGATATTGTTGGCACGGTGCGGGGTTTGAGAGAAAAATTACGTGTGTGGGTGTGTTGTCTGTAAGCTGTATTGTTTTTAATTTGACAACAATACGTTATACGAGTTGAAGATTGAAATCTATACGAATGTCAGCCTCTGTTTATGTGATTCAGATGCAACTTAATTTATTAATTACATGTTTTGGAAGTTTGTGTCAAAATTGTACAAATGGGACTTGAACATTCTATGTTACAATGCACATGTAATTCAACAATTTATTTATACTTTCGCTAAACAGCTACTTGTACCAGATGATGTTGACTTAAGTTATCTATGGATTGGCTACAGTGAATAGTTGACTATTTGTAGATTGTATTAATAACTCGTTCTTCCTTCCAGTAATTAATACAAGGGTCGAGTCTTATAAACATTGCAGTCGCATGCGAGATTTACATAACGGGCCCGAACGAAATAATAGGTTGGATTGATAATCCCTTAGGTTAATTTGAGAGTTCGGTTTACTTTATCTACTCCCAAAAATGAAAAATTACAGGAGAAATGCATTCTGTCCAACGTGTATGGAAGCGTTGAAACTCAAAATATAACGAACTTTCGAGTCATGGAATTTTGAAATAAGAATGGAATAGCGGGTTTCGAAGGTCTATTACTTGGATCTGCATTCAGTATACTCACACAGTGTGAGTGTTAAAGGGGATGTGCATCGCGCATAGTGAAAAATAAAACGAACCTGACTTTAACTTACCTCTCAACGCGCGCTCGAGATACTGTCCGTGATTTTTGTGTCAAAATGCGTGTTATCCGTTAGTATTCCACCGCATGGTGGCAGATTTTGCCTCCTCTTCAACTTCGAGTGTGTATTTAGCGAAATAATAATAATATATGGATTTTCGTAACAGATTTTTCATTGCTGGTTGTCGCTCGGTGTCTATAGAATTGCTGTGTGCATTGTTTGGAGCGGAATGAGTGGTTTATTGCGTACATATGACTCAATAGCTGGTGGAAGCTAGAGTAGATAAAGTAAACATTAACCTGTTGTACTATTTTTTGGATAGATACATTTGGGGTTTTGCTTATCAAAGTGTCAATGATAATTATTTTTTTCAAAACGAGTGGTGTAGAGCGTGTAATACTGATCAGTATGATGGTGGATGTTTGTAATAAACCTTAACCTAATTTAATGTTCGTGAGCGTATATACTTCCTTTACTATGGTATCTTTAAAACCGGTACAAACATATCAGAAGATATACTGATGTTTACCTTGTCAGATGCCTCGTACGACAGAATTGTTTGGTTGTACGATATTTTGAGTAGCGTTTTTTGTGTTGTTAACTGGTTACACTAGTTTCATGAGTGTAATTAGAGCAGATTGCCGTATTCCGTACGATTGAAGTAATTTTATGTCCAGAGTTAGTTAATTGTAGTTGTTTTTTCTGTAGTTTACGTCGGGGGCTCTTTTCGAAGCCTAGTTAATTTGAATTAACCTATTCTGAGATATTAAATGATCTGTCTCACTATAACATTTTTCAATTCACTGTGCGTTAAACAGTAAGAGATTAATAATAAACCGACGCTAACTAGAGAGCCTCTTATATTGCCTTACACCTAAGAGATTTGATCTAATCTCATCCTTGAGCTACATTGGTATTATGTATAGCACCTAACCAGCATAACCTGACATTAAAAGTAGGCTAACACGCGTGTCGGAAATAAAACACTTTAATGTTATCGATAATTCTTTCCGTAAATCACTCAATTGTGATTTTTATTTGAAGTGTTAGAAATACTTGTTGTACAATGGTATACACATTACGCGAACTCGGATTAATGCTGAAATATTTCCCGTAGGATACTATCAGGGCTACTTGAAATACAAAGCTACCGACGGTTGTAAAGAAATGACGTTAGCAGTCGCAAGTGAATTTTCCGGATGTAAGGAAAACTAAATGGTGGTAACCTAAATTTACTGACTGAATACAGTCGTTGTTTTAGGTTAAGTTTTTCTGTTATTTCCGTTATCGCATTGAAACTGGCCTTCTCAGTCCCATTCATGAACGACAGGACAGTGGATTCTATCACAATTCGTTCTTCGGAATAACATTGGGGATGATCCTGTTATAGACCCCCCCCCAATATCATAATGTTCGGGTGTAGGTCATTTGGCATCGGTCGATTAGCCACCCAAAATGATCAGCCCGCACAAGTAGCCATCGTGTGATTCGCAAAGGAGGACATTTAGTCACTATCTCATTTGTATATCGTAATAAGTAACACATTTTTCTGTATCAGTTACCATGCATAATATATGATAGTATCTCACCAAGTGGTCCGCATTCCTAAGAATAGTACAGCTACAATTCACGGAGTAAGTGTAGCAAACAAATTGAATACCACAAGAAATGTGCAATCTATTTACAAGCACAAACCTATGTGAAGCCCAGTATGTTGCCACTTCTATTTACGTATAACAATTTTATCTCAGTATAATATAGCTCCTGTGTAGCCTAGTCGGTAGCGCGCTCGACTTCAGTGCGAGCGGTCCCGGGTTCGATTCCCGATGGGGGCTCAAATATTTCGGTGTTGACCCAGCATCGTGAGGACAGTTGGGGAGCTGCTGTGAATAAAAGACAGTGGCGATCACAGTGAGAGCTTCGGCTCTCCTCTCCCAACCCGTCTGGTCAGCGTGGGAGCAGTAGACCAACTCCTCCCTTCGGGGAGAGGCCTCATCCACTAGTGGATTGAATATGGCTGTGATTTATTATTATTATAATATAGTCTGATATATACAATTTTGTTTGGTACGTTTCCTTTATATGACAAAAGTAAGACCATCAATCATGCCACAGAAATAACGAAAATCTTCATTCTCACAATAGTTTGTGCTAAGGCCAAGTTCCTGTTCTTTTCTCCACGAACTTCGTGTTACATGAAAGAAACACACTCGAAGCTACACTTGACCAAGAACTGTGGACACTGCTTGTTGTGCTGCAATCTCAAAATCGGTTATCACAGTCTTTGGATCTGGATACAAAGCCATGTTTTCACATTTTTGTATCGGCATGAAGCATTTCCTCGTATGTTTTTTTGGGTCTTGTAAGGCAGAAAACTAGAAACACAAGTAACTGCTCTATCCACCCAAAGAAACTCTGATAACGTACATTTGAGCAAACAAGCTTAGACACATGGAAAATAGTGGTGGCTAATTGTCTGGGTAGATCATATTTGGTAGTTAAATGACCGTACCCCATAATGTTTTGCGGTCGTTCCGGTACGTTAATGACTAATGCAGCTTGCCTACGGACGTTCACTAGTGTTGTGTAGTCCATCGCTGGTACTTAGGAAGGTACGGCTGCTATCCCTGAAGAGTAGAAAGTTGCATTCTGCCCTGCAATAAGCCCCCTGAAGACTCTTTTGACGGTAGGCAAAAGAGCGGCAAGCACGCGACAGGACTTCTCGCGTGGCGCCCACTTTCTAGTAGACAGTTCAGAAAAGTTCATGTTGTGATGACAATCTCACGGTGGCTGCAAGAGCCCTTGTATTAATGTGTTGACCTTCTCTAGCGCCTGTTTCGTGGCTTTCTGGTAGCAGTGTCTTCCTGGACCATTTCTGCTAACAGTTGTACACGATGAAGACGTCTTAACCCATTACAAGAGCGATCTGAGAAAAGGGAATTCACACTTAACTAATGAAAGGCTGCAATATATGGTACTTTATCTACTCCAGTTCCCCCCAGCTATTGAGTCATATGTACGCTCTGTTCCACTCGTTTACTTGTAAATAATTATCACAGAAAGCGACAACTAGCAATCCAAAAAGTGTAACGAAGACCATGTCATAATGATGTCGTTAAATAGGCATTCGAATTGTTCACTGCAAGTAAATGTGGCGGGAGGCAAGAAGGGAGGTAGATACATTTTGTATTATACGCAATATAAGTCACATTTAACGCTCATCATGTGCTCGTCCTGAACGCGGATGCATCTAAATAGGCTCTCGGAATTTTCACACTTCCATGACTCGAAACTGAAATATTTTGCGTTTTAACATTTGCCCAATTGAGTGAGAGGTTTCATTTCTCCTGTAAATTTTACACCGGACCGCCGTGGCTCAGTGGTAGAGCGTTGGCGTAGCATTCGGTAGGTCGTGGTTTCGATCCCAGCGACTCACCATCCTGACTGAGGTTTTTTCTCAGTCACACCAGGCAAATGCTGGGAGGGCAACTTCAATATAGGCACCGGCCGGCACCTTCCCGAATCCTTTCCCCTCTCCTATACCGGCCTGAGCCTTTGATGTGCCTAAAGGCCATAAATAAAATTCAAATTCATGTAAAATTTACCTAAAGCCTGCCACAAAGCGTCGTTCATTTTGGTGCAGTTTTCATCTAGGTTTTCAATGTACTCGTAGCACATATAACCAAAGGATCTCATTGTGACACGAACAGCTCCACAAGTGTCTAGTGAAACTAACGTGTATTAATGTAAGGCAATCTGGTGTCCAGGTTTTGTTTAGCAAGCATGGTTCCTCTTTAGTTTAGAGGGTTTTATTTTTCGTCAGTTTACTATTGTATGATGTATGAATCCAGAGTAAATAAAACAATTAAAATCATTGACTAGCTAATCGGCCGAAAGTTATTTTGGCATAGTGTATAGAAGTATGTAGTTTCGGATGCACTGTATAGAATGTAAATAAAGCATTTCTTTTTTTCCAGATGTCGTTCCGAGTTGTGCGGAGTAGTAAATTTCGCCACGTGTATGGTACAGCCCTGAAACGTGAACAATGCTATGATAATATCCGTGTGTCAAAGTCATCCTGGGACTCTACATTTTGCGCTGTGAATCCAAAATTTCTTGCAATAATCGTCGAATCGGCTGGTGGAGGAGCATTTATAGTTTTGCCTTTGAATAAGGTAAGTGTTTTATTTAGGTTTCATAATCATTATATTTTTGCCTATAGTGGTAGGAGCTTCCAGATATGTTTAACCTACTTCATTGATCCGTCTCCTGCGCTCTTTTTTTGTTTCTCGTCAGAAAGGGTTGGCTGCCATTTTGTCAACTTGGATTTGCATTGTGCCATTGTAGCCGTGTAAAGCCATTCGACTTGATAGTCAGCGACAGAATACTTTACGAGACACTTCAGAATACGCTTTTACTAGAAAAGTACCCTTGTACTGTAGTTCTATAATTGAGCCGCGGTCGCTCAATGATATAGAGTGCTCCTCTCTGGTGCTTGATGTGTTCGGTTCGAACCCAGGTCATGTCTTGTGGGCTTTGTAGTCGACAAACACCGTGTGCGTGGATTTTGTCGGGGTTTTCCCGTGTCCTTCCAGTTTTTCTTCATTCCACCAATTCACCCGTTATCCATTTGACCTGAGTTAAAGTTGCCTATAGGCCTTAACTGAAATTCAGATTCCAATTTTTAATATTTCTCATACAAAAGACGTGGAAAACAGTTTGCTTCCTTGTACAGAGCGTGTATAAAGTTACGTCCTGTGAGTGCGTCTCATAAAGTGTTTCTCCTCCCAGCTATTTAGGAGAAAAAGCCGGATAACTTTCTATAAATGCAGCGTGGAACTAGCTTAAATTGAAGCGTGTCGAGTGCACACAGCTTAGTTGAGGTGCTTGGGGCACCTAGTGGAGGTTATGGTACTTGTATTTCATTGCCATGGGTTCGAATCCATTTCCTCCTCCTCACACATTTATTCTCTTTCCCAGCTATGCCAGAGAGTTAAATTACTGTCTAGGAATTTGTAATGAATTGAATTTACGTCATCTTAGGCTCATGCTAGGATGAGTTGGTTAGAGGATGGGGATGGTATCAGCCAGAGCTTTACTTAAGGTACCATCGACGCAATCGCCTGGTAAAAGAAACCGTGGGAAATCTTAGTTAGGATAGTCGACCGCAGGCTTCAAACCCGCGTATCTACCTACTGCTGTCCCGAAGTCTGCGATGTTACAGCCTAGACTACTAGGGATATGGATTTAAAATTTTAATTAGATTTCAAAATAGAAACCTTATTATAAGATTGTATTTTTACCAGCTCATTTTAAAATCAAAGTACACGTCAATTGGCATGCATTGTTACGTTTTGATGAAAAGAAATGAACTATGTAGTTCAAAATTCCTCCCGAACCTGCAATTTTATTGCCAACAAATTATAACATACATCTGTACACAACATGTTTGGACTGAACTAAGGTTATGAGGAACAGTTTGTATTATGGACTGAGCGCTAGTTTGAACCTGAAAGGCAAGATAAGGTAAAAAGTTAATTTATTCTCCAAATTTCCCTTCGCGTTGTGGTGGAGCGCGCTCCTGAATATTACACCGATTTTTCCTTCGTTCACAACCAGTACAATATGAGCTCATTTATTGGCTTACCAGAATTATATAGAAGTCTGGCACAGTGGAAGTAAAATACTTGGCAGTGTTGCTGATTATTTCTAGAGTCACGATTCGCCTTTAGCTGTTAAAATTCACACCCATGTCCCTTCCGGGACTCGAACCCGGGACCTTCGAGTCGATGGCCTACCGCTGCAGACCGCTCGCCACCCGACCGACTGTTGTAAATCAATAATAGATAGTTGCTCTTTCACTGCAATCACGGAAAAGTCATGTTATCATTGTTTAGAGACCAGAAGGGGCCAATTCTCGAACATTATATGCCCAAAGGTCAAAATGTAAACAGTACGACCTATTCCAACCTTCTGCGCGAGAAACTGAAACCAGCCATTCTGCAGAGACTATGTGGTCTTCTGTCAAATGGTGTGCTTTAGCTCCATGACAGTGCGAGACCACACTCTGCCAATGACCATACGAGGACCTATGGTTTCAGTGCTTACCCCACCCTCTATATTCGCCCGATCTCTCACATTCAGATTTCCACATTTTTGCCCCACTGAAAGAAGCACTAAGTGTATCGGGGTTGCAGAATGATGATGAAGTCCAGTCAACGGTGCATCTTTGGGTGGTTATGCACGCGTCCAAAAGATGTTTGTCCTGAGGAATGAGTGCTCTTCTCACGCGCTGGCGTAAGTACATTGAATTAAGGGGACTATGCTGAAAAACGGTAATGTAGTTAATTTGATGCTTGTAATAAGTATTCTTCAAAAACATATTTCGGGTTATTTATTGAATGTATAGGATAGAAAGGCAGGTGTGGCTCAAGCCCGGAGAGCTCTTCTTCAGGTCAAGGATGCGTGTGATAGTGTCCAGTCCAGCACCCTCCTAGTGGAACTGAGCGAAACATAGAAAAGCCTTAGGGTGGACTTCCTGCAGCGTGCCTCGTTACTGCCGAACCAAAGTCGATAGTTATAACCTTCTGCACGTAATAATCTGAAGAGGAATAAGCGAGTTCTGTTCACGCTGTAGATCTCAAATAACCTCGCGCGATTCATGGATTTAGCTGGATCATAATAACAGTTTCTAATAAGTAACTTGTCTTCTACTTACATGAACATCGACGAAGAGAGAGTTATTTACATTTAAGTTAATCTACTAAGAACTTGTTGATAGATACTGGCTTGTTGCGTAATTATAACATTGCACTTTTGCAGGTTGGGAGGATACCGGCAGACTACCCATTAGTAGGAGGCCATAAAGGACCAGTCTTAGATATAGCGTGGTGTCCGCACAATGATAATGTTATTGCTAGTGGATCTGAAGATTGTGTAGTAAAAGTGTGGCAAATTCCAGATGGAGGCCATTCAAGGTAATGTTCAGTTATATATACTTCTGTTATCTTACCCAGGGTTATCAGGTCACTGGAAGTTGGTGGGAGAGCATGAAATGAGTTAAGGTTATTATTGGTAATTTCTTGATTGAAAAAAGGTAGAGAGTATCTTGTTCTTTACCAACTTCCTTTTGACCTTGATCGTATCGCTTGTTGGGGTGTTATTTTAAAAGTTTTAATTTTATGTATATGAGTTATTGACCTAAGCCTGTAATGCCTGAGGGGTGATGTCCCTCGCGATCACTCTTCCGGGAAAGTGATGGGTAAGGTAGCGGTTAGGGTCTTATTTGATGTACCATTCCGGCATTTTCCTTATGGAACCGGAAAACTTTGGAAAATTGCAGTCAGGATGGTCGGTAGCGGGTCTTGTAACGACGTATCCCCATTACCGATTCGAAATCTGCCACGTTACCAACTGAATTTCGGGTGCTGAATCTGTGATATCAAATTAAGGTAATTCAAGTTTGGATTTAGTTAAAACATGTTATGACCTTTAGGCGTAGGGGAGCTTGAAAGAAGAATGAACTAGAGAATCCTTAGTAAGATAATTAAGTCAAAAGTATGTTTCAGATGGTTATTAGTGCATGGTAGGTTTCTAAGATATTAAAGAAAACTGAAACGTAGTTCTAAGTAAAATAAGTTTGAACTGTGACTACCTTGAAGTGCAAATGAAGTTTACAGTGGAATACACTTTGTGAAAGGGTATTTATTACTTGGTGAATTCAGCAGACTGAAGCAAGAGAAGAAGGTACCTTGAAACATGCTAGTTTCTGAGGCAAGAGGTACCCAAATTTCATGCGTAATCGGCACAAATGATTTAGTATTTCGAGGAATGGCAGGTGGCAATAACATTCTTACATGGGCTGCAGTCCCTCATTCATTAACCTTTCTCAGATACAATCTTCGGGCGCAATTTCGATGGTAATTTGTTAAGTCAAGAAATGACGTCATATGTGTGGTTGCTGCCCCTCATTGAGGTACGTTTTTCTTGTTTTGGTGTGTGCAATCTACTTTTGAAGATACGGTCATTTTTGAACACACGGCATAAACGGGTTGTAAAAAAGAAGGGTCTTAGCGAAAATAAGTCTCGAACTGCAGCAGATATTTGGGTAATTTGACAAAGACATTATAGAACAACTCATTGAATTTTTGAAAATGATGTGTTTGATGTGCGACTCCCTCAGAGATAATCACGTGATTAAGACGTACAAAATCAGCAATCACAGACGGACAGCATGAGTAGCTGAGCTTGAATTGCTTCTTTGAAATCAGCGATACAGTGAAGATTGTGTGCATAGGCGTTATACTTGAGGTACGTAACTTCAAAGGAAAAGGAGTGAAAAAGATGAGGGGAGTAGAGAGGGCAATCCATCTCTTTCGCCACTGATTGTCTATAATGTGAGGCAATAGCAGGGTGATCAAAATATCCTGTGTGCGATGTGTTCTTTCACCATCTTGCATGTATCCCCCTGTTCGCGACAGCACCCATCCCGCTTTCGCTCGAAACTTTGTGCAGAGTTCTCTTCGGGTCATTTTTGTGTAATATTCTTGCACCAGGAAATTCCTTTCTTGTAGGCTTACGTCGGCACCTTTGCCGTGTGGTGACTATATTACAGTTTGTGAAACAGATTTTCCTAACTCATTTTGAATTGCTGGCCATCGGTAGGTGTGTGAATTCTTTGCAAGCGTAGGTACCGCACAATAGCATAATGCACCATAGCAAGGGAAAGATATTTTGTCCCTGATTGTACATGGGGTCAGGCGAGGTGCAGGGTTTCTCAAATGTAACTTCATTCTAAATTGCGTGACAAACAGCGTGAACCCTTCTCTTCGGTAAAGAGGGTTACATATCTCTAGCCTTCGTACACGCGAAGAGGGTGTTCGTAATTTATACGCAGGCTGCACGGGATGTTCATTTTAAAACTCGACGTGGAACAATTGTAGATATCAGCTGGTTGTTGGTACTATACTAAACGCAAGATCCTCTTAACTGCTTTAGTCTCGATTTCTAATAGGACCGGTGCATATGCTGCTAGAACAAATGTACAAGGAGATTTATAGATGAAGTCTGGAAGAAACTTCGTAACTTTTGTTAAAAGTAACTTAATGTTTACCATTAATGCTCAATGTGAGGATGAAGGAGAACAAGGAAACCATTAAGAAAAGAAGCCAGTCAGTCAAACGGAGAAGAATATACAGTTGTTTTGAGAGTTGTTAAACAGTACAAAATCAGTATTATTTACAATTTAAAGTAGTTTCAATATGGGACCCGCCCATTTTAGTATCTTGCCACGTGACATTTCTGGGTGTTTTGGAAATCCATTTATTATGAAAATACAGTCTTGTATCCATCTTGAATGAACAAAAGACAGCTTTCTGACCAGGTTGATGTATTTTAATAACAAAAAGGAACTAAAGTGTAACATCTAAGAAATCTCGTGGAGAGAAAACTGACATTTTCTTACCTGCTGGTTTACAGCTAATTCTCTCGTTTAATAAACACTTACAAATAACTAAAATCGTGATGTATTTCGCAAGTCGGTGCGTTCGCATTCTCAAACGATGGGAAAAATTAAAAGGATAGGTTATGTGGTGAAGAGAAGGTGTGAATGCTGTAGTGCTCGTTTAAAGTACTTGACAAAGTACAGGAACAATGTTGCCAGGCTGTGACGTCACTTCCGTGTTCGCATTTGAATGAAGATGAAATATAAATAAACAGTCAACAACAACATCTAACCCTCCTAAGTGATGTGACTGTATGTGACGAATAAATGAAATGTTATCTGTGGCAATCAAGTGTTTTATTAAGTATTGGTATCCAGTTCTTGTCCATTGGTTCAGTATCTAGGTTTACTTTTGGTTTAACACAAAGAATATATGCATTTTCGTATATGTTTCTTTCAATAGCCGAATTTGTTTTATGTACAATGGAGACATCAGTAATGTTATGTTGTGTGTATTTTAGGTGCTGATATAAGCCTGAAGTGGGGTGTGGGTGTTTGGCATCTCGGACGTGTTCGTTTACCCTAACCGAAACTCTACTTTTAGTTTGGCCTACATATTGTTCATGACATTCACATGTAACGGCATATACCCCTGTACCTTCGTTCTTAGGTACAAAATAACTTTTAAATGACGTAAAATGTTTCTCCATGGTAAATGGGTGGGACCGATATTGGGTTAGGGTTGTTTTCCTTGTATATTTTCTTGAATCTGTTGGTTAGTGTTGGGAAGGAAGGTAAACTAATCCATTTGTGGTTATCTGTTTTTTTTTTTTGTCGCTAACCTGTTGTTTCATTCGTGTAAAGCGTAATTTTGCCTTTTGTTCCATTCGAGGAGTTCTGCTTTATGATATCCGATAATATAGGCCAAAGAAACGGATAACTAACCCCACATAACCTATCGTTTTAATTTTTCCCATCGTTTGAGAATGCGAGCGCACCGACTTGCGAAATACATCACGATTTTAGTTATTTGTAAGTGTTTATTAAACGAGAGAATTAGCTGTAAACCAGCAGGTAAGAAAATAAAGTGTAACAGTTTCGGAAGTATACCATTCTCTTCAGAGTTCACTCTGCAACTCATACTCCGAGTTGTAGAGTGAAGTCCGAAGAAGGAAGTATATTTCCGAAACTGTTATACTTTATAGTTCCCGTTTGTTATTAAAGTACACCAACCTTGTCAGAAAGCTGGGTTTTCTTTATAAAATCTTCTTCTCAAAAATTGTCAAATCCAATCTATCGGGCTTCCTAAC
>JAGDQP010024879.1:0-27460 GCA_022664845.1 Lepisma saccharinum
CCTCTTAGCTGCTAGTAAAAGTTCATATACCCTTGTCACTTCCATGAAAACAGTTTCAACTTCTGCCAAATAAAAATGTTCTGATTTTCTATCTAATCTTGATCGAAACATCTTCTAGGGGGAAGAAATTTATCCCTGGCATGGACGAAAAACAAATTTATCAGGGAGGGAAACTTAATTGCGAGGGAGGGAATCTCGGGTATCTACCCCGTTAATTCGCACACTGCCCATAAGCAGAATACGTAACTATAAGTAATAATATGTCAGATATTTTCGAGGTTCGCAGGAGATTGAAACAAGGTAATGCCTTGTCACCACCATTCTTTAAATTTCCATTATAGGATTCCAAATTAAAAGAGGTCGAAAAAGGACTATCATGGAATGGCTTGAACCAACTGTTCATGTACGCAGATGATGTAAAGTTAATATCAGACTATATAGATATTATCTGGTGTGGTCACCCCTTGCTTTAACGAACCTTTATGCTACGTATGAATAAATGAAATAGATGGCTGACTGATAACAGAAACGACCCCAGACTTCCATTACGTGGATCAGAAGAAGTTACTGGTTCCGGTCTTATCTTTAGTTTTCCTATACTTATACCATTAACGTCCAAAGATTTTTATGGTGTTAAGGTCTGGTGATCAAAGAACCCAATGTAAACATATAACGTTAGTCCATGGGTCTAGGTAGTGGAGGAGATTTGGCACAACTGCAATACCCGAAGGCAAGTTCGGTCGTCGTTGGAAAATAGAGCGATGTAAAGCCCTATCCGGAATTGAGTAAGAATAACTCTCACTATGGCGCGAAGAACGAATAATGATCTCGACCACGGAAGGCAAGTACGATCCACCCCTTAGAATTAAGTGATGACGTATATACACAGTCTTCTCCTCCTGTGTACAAAATTTACTTCCTCCTGTGTGTGATACGTATTAATCTTCAAATGTTGACACAAGCTAATATGAAGAAATAATATTTGTAAATGAATTACACTTTCACCAAAGATAAGACAAATTCATGGAGATTAATATAATATTCCACAAGTTCTTTTAGGTTTAATACCGCAGTGTATAATTCACAAAAGGCCTATCGGATTAACACTGAAATCTTGACATGACTACCGGTATGCACAAACACAAATTCAAGATATGTCAAAATATCAAATATATTGTATGAAACAATTTCTACTTGGTATCAATACTCAATACAATTATCTATCGATGATTCATGAAAAGCAGAGCATACCATCAGACACAATATTAAATTCTGTATCACGTCAACAAGAGATTAATTGAACAAGACTGATGTTTATTATTGTTATTTTGTATCAATTCGATCAGCCTGAATATGTTGGCATTGGCATTGACACTACCTTTATTATGGACGAATATCGTAACAATAGATCGTTAACTCAGAAGTATTCATTAATATAAATAACGCTTAACATAGACTTGAATTGCCTGCATAATTAGGCATATGTCACTTCAGTCTTTGATTTCAACGATTACTATATCACTTAACACAATAAAACGCCCACTAGCAACATTGGGTTGTTTTTCAAAAAAATTAACATTCGAACGATCAACGAAAGACTCTAATTGCCATAAAGACAATTAAAATCAAACATTAAAAGCATCGTATCGTAAAAAGAAATATGCAATGTCAACCCTGTACTATTGTTCAGTACGCTCGTTACGTACCAAAACTTCTGTAATATATCAATTAATATAGTACACAAGCCGTGAAACTTGATATTTTTAGGTCAGACATGGAAACAAACAAGCACATATACACTGCATCTACACTTAAAGGGTTAAATAAAAATCTGAACACCTCTTTTTTTATTATTAATAACACACTTTACTATAAGCACACAATCAAAAAATTCTTAAAAACTAGATAATAATATATTTATTTACTTTGTAGAGCTATCCAGTGATGTTAAATCTCCTTTTCGCTGTGTTCGTCATTGTGTTTCTCGTTAACGAAAATCTTACATTCATGAAAATACCGAAAACTGGCTTAGATCAAGCAGTCCAATTATGTACAAATCCAGCTGAATGGCTGTTCGAGCTTATTATAACAAATTAGTATTTACACGGAACTAAGAAATTTTGCTCAGAATTCAAGAAAACTAAAAAGTTAGAATATGTCAAGCTGTCGATATAACTCCAGTACCACACATACGTGTTTTGAACGCTGACTTTAGGTCCATTTCGTTGATGAACCGTTATCGGTTGAAAAAGAAACACATTTATTTTTAAATCATATTTCAACAAAGACGTCATTGCGTTCATAAGATGTTAATGCAACGTATATTCAATATGTTATTTTCAACTATGGTATAATATAATAAAAACTAATTGAATGACACAAACCAATTTTGGTGTTCTGATGTGAACACTGAAAACAGATTGAATTTTAAACCATATTTCAACGAAGATAGAATTTCTTTGATACCACGCTGATGTGACGTAACTATCATTCATACTATGTCCTAGATTTCGTTTCACACTTGTATTGCAAATTTAATTGCTTAAACATTATAATTAAAAGCAAATACAATGAAAATAACTTTATTTTTCATGTTTTTATTTGCATGTTGAAAACAGGTTGCATTTTTAACTATATTTCAACAAACATTTAATTTCAACGATACAGTTAAAGAGTAGTGGCCTCTCCAGGTGGAAACTTGGTTAAGTGATCAACGCGTCGAGCTACCAACGAGAAGTGCAGAACGTTTCTGTGTTCGAACCCCACAGCAGCCGCTCGGATTATTTACTGTTGAAAAATTAACACCGTATATCGTGATAAAAGCAACGGATAATATAAAACTAAATGTGTTATTTTATACCAACAGACAAGCATTCATGCTCTGTTTTTGGCCAACTAAATCCGTTTCTTCTTAGCCATTATTCAACGTCGAATAAACCGTTGAACAGGCGGACATTTCGGTACATTTACAACGTTAACATAACGTGTCGGCACTAACGTTTAATCCACGTATTTTCAACGTTTGTGTGCTACTGGGGTAAGTCAAATGCAGCTGAATGGCGCTTGATGTGATTTCACTTAATTATATACCTTTCCATGAATGAAATTGCTCAAACTCCTGAGAACTGCTAATAACAGTGATATAACGATAAGTCCAGTCGAGTAATATACAGCTGAATGGTGTATTACTTTTATGTTTACCAATATATATGACATTCGTCGAGAGATTTAATCAGAAGTGAAAGATACTGAAAATTACGAATATTTGACGAGCTCTCCAACTATGTAAAGTGCAGCTGAATGGTAAATAATAACTATTTCTCTCAATACTTTTCTCTGTATTTACCTAATGCAAGTGCACTGCCTTAATTTTTCAATAATTTTAACCTCTGTATTAATTTTCGTTCTTTTATAAAAACTACAAGAATGAGGAAAAGGGGGGAAGGAATTCCTGTACCGCACCCTTCCCTACTTTATATACAAGATTATTTATTGGCAGGAATGCGTATTTATATGCGTACAGATTTTTCTTTCAAAAATAAGTATCACAATTGCATAATGACACTAATGACATAATTACAAAGTGGCATTATTGAATGACGATTTGTAAGTGTCGCAAACGACGTAGTGAAACTGGAATTTCAGGTAGTCGTAGTATTATTGCGTATGGCGATGTCGCAAAAGTCGTGGCACCGGCCAATTGGTATAAATATTAATTATGAGGAGGGTGGTTATAAAAGGGACTCACTATTCAAATTATACTTCAAAGGAAAGAAAAATATTATGAGAAAAATAATTATTATAACAACACATTTGTGATTGAAAAGTCCTTTAAGTATCTTGATGAATCCTCACTCTGTCATAATAATCATTAGAGCAGGGATGGCGAACCCTAGCCCCGTAGGCCAAACATTGGTCCACTAAGACATTTTGAATGGCCCTACAAAAGCCCAAGCATTAATAGTTTATAAATAATAAATATACACTAATAATAATAATAATAATAATAATAGACAATTAAAGTTGCATTTTTTCAAAGATGATCTGTAACTTGTATTAAACAGTTGTTACTGAGAAATCTGAAGATATTAAAAATTTCCTTCGAGCATCGTATGAAATATCATTGTTACTTTTTCGCAAGAAAAGGTCTTTCTTAGATAACTAGGTTGTTAAAGAAAGCCTCTCTATATTTGCGGAACTCACCAGTGACGCGAACACAAAGAAAATGGCGGACAATTTTCCCTTTTCCGGAATATAGTAATGGAGAGAGAGGATTGTAGAAATAGCGGATGATGTACTCAACCATAACACGTACTAATTGCAGCTACTTTTCTCTTCTAATAGATAAGAGTTGTGACATTACAGATAAAAGTCAGTTGGTTGTCTTTGTGAGGAACATAAAAGACAATTTCCACGTATTTCAAGAAGTTTTGGAACTGTGCGCAATATCAACGAAAACAACTGGAAGGGATATTTTTGAAACATTGAAAACTTGTGTTGATGTGACGTTAGTGGTGTTAACTGGGCTGAACTTTGAGAGCATATGGACAGATAGTAGGAGAGAGATTTGGCTGTGTTTCTTTACTCAATGAGTATTTTAAGCGTAAATTGTTGTCATGCCATTATATTATTATTCACAAAGAAACTTTGTGTATTATAATAAAAAGGCCTTATATCCATCTTGAATAGAAAAACACAGCTTTCTGATAAGGCTGAAATATTTAGTAAAAAAACCACCTAAAAACGTAACAGTTTCTGAAGAATAACACTTCCTTCCTCAGACTACAATCTACATCGTGTTAATATGTTCTGTGTCGTGTTGATATGATTCGATCTTGTGCACTAACCGGAACTTTTTGTAGAAAAAACAATGAATATGGTGAACTTTTCAGATGGCTTTCCAAGGAAGAAGTAGTTTCACGTGTCTTGAAATTAAAAGAGCAAATACTTTCGTTTTTTTTGGAAAGGAAATATGTTATACCTGGAGAATGTACATTTCTTAAAGATCTAGAGTGGCTGTGTGATTTATCATTTTGTGTGCACATCTTGCATTATTTGAATATTTTGAACACGAGATCGCAAGGTAAGGTTTATTTATTTCCACTCGTTCAATAAAGTCAACAAAGATGTGGTACAATTAAGATTATTTGCAAGAACTTAGGAGCAGGGTAAACTTGATCATTTTTCAACATTCAGCAACACTACTGTGATTTTATCGTAAATCACTTAAAATATAAAACAGGTAATAAATCTTTGTATGAATTTTAATTAATGCCTTTATGGCAACTTTAGCTCAGGCGAATAGATGATGATGGGTGAAATGCTGGAATGAAGAAAGTGGTAGGAAACGGGAGAACCGCGAGAAAATTGACGTCCACAAAGACCACGTGGCTTGAACTGGCATCAAACTGACGATCGCAACCACTAAGTCACTGTAACTCTTGGTAAAAAATCATTCTTAAGTCGATTTTCTTCTTTTGAATCTGAAAGGTGTTACATAGACGTATTTATAAGTCCATTTTGTCTTTCACAGTCTGGTTTACATACATAAATATACCCCATTCTTTCAAATGGAGATACTAGAAAGCCAAAATCATTCAGGACTTTCCTTGAAGTTCAAAGAACTGTTGATTGATTATCCACAAAACCTAATTTTATTGAATTCTGGAAATATGTTCATAAAGAATAATTTTCCGAGCTTAACGAACTTGCTCTTAGGCTCATCTACTGATTTAGGTCCACATACATATGTGAATACATATTTTCATCAGTGAATGTAACGAAAAACAAATTTCGTTGATCTATCACAGATATACACATTGCAAACTTGTCATTTTAAGTTTTTCATGAACTGCATCCAGCATTGGTAAATTGTTAGGTGAAAAATATAGGTTCAAAAATGCTATTAGCAGCAGTAAAGTTCATTAGGATTTTCTTCAAAACATATTTTCATTATAAGAGCACAGTTGACTTTTTTCATGATAATCACCAATATATACTCTCTCTATATGAATTATATTTACTAAAACTACTATCGTAAAATGGATACTATTTTTCTAGGGGATGCGGGTGTAAGGTACATTTTGTGAATCTTAAGGGTAGAAAGTAAACCATATTAAATGTTCTCAATTTTTGTAGGTTTCTTATCTTATTCCCCGTTTATTGATACTTTCATTGAAATCGTACCGTATATCTTTTCTCTGATTTAAACTATAAAATGGTGAGATTTTGTTGAGTTGAAACCGAGAGTACCATCTAAAAGTCTAAACATTTTCGGAGAGAAACCTGTTATTACCTATGAAATTACCTTCCTTATGAATATATGAAAGCCATCAATTTAAGGGATAATTAGTTAATTTGATTAATTAGCTTCTAGATTAATTAGATGTCAAGTTACAAATCATAAAGAAAATAGTGTACTTCTGTGATAGATGTTGGACAAGACATTTTAAAAATGAGAAGCAGTTACAATAACATGAACCATATTATAAGAAACATGAAGCTGTTAGAATAGACCTGCCAAAATCATATGACAATAAAATAGAATTTCAAAACTATAATAGATCATTAAAAGTCCCATTTGCAATATATGATGATTTCGAATGTTTGTTATGTAAAATGGAAATAGAGCACAATTGTTCTAAAACTACAAAATATCAAAAGCACCTTCCAATGAGTTTCTGTTATTACATTAAATATTCAAATGGTGATTGTAAAAACCCTGTTATATTGGTTTGAATGCTGCGAAGGTATTCGTGAAAATGTTACAAAAAGAAGCAATAGAAATAAAGATATATATGTTGAAGAAACTGAAATGGATAACCTAACTGAAGATGAAGAAGAGATATATATTGAAGAGATAGATTCAGATACTTGTCATATATGTGAGAAAAACTTGAATGATTTACCACCAGCAGTTGAAAGACAAAGAAACATATTAAAGAAGAAAATACAATTGTCCAAAGATAAAGATGATATGATTGAAAAGTTAGAAGAATGAAAAGATAGATTAAGAGAAACAAAACTACCTTCAAAAGAAAAGCTCTTTAATAAACTTACCAAAACTCGTCTAAGTGATAAGGAGTATGAGCATGCAATAAATGTTTGGAAATCATTCAATATTAAAACCCTTGCAAAATATACTGAATTTTACAACAAAACAGATGTATTAATTCTAGCGGATGTATTTGAGAACTTTAAATATGTATGTTTACAGGCATAGGGATTAGACCCTGTTTGGTATTTTACAGCAACTGGCTTATCATGGGATTCAATGTTAAAAATGACTAAAATTAAACTAGAAATATTAACTGATTATGATAAGATATTAATGATAGAAAGGGTATAAGAGGTATAATTTCACAATGCAGTAAAAGATAAGTAAAAGCAAATAACAAATACATGGAGAATTACAATAAAGTTGAGTGTTCAACATATCTAGCATATAACCTGTATGGTTGGGCTATGAATCAATACAATGCCTTATAAAGACTTTAAATGGATTAAACATTAATACATAATACCTTACATAGATATAATAAACATTCCAGATGGTTATATATTAGAAGTTGATTTAGAATACCCAAAGTATTTACATAACAAGCACTCAGATTTACCATTAGCAACAGAAAACATGTATCCACCAAATCCAAACAGTCCAAATTATTAACACTCTATAACAAAGAAAGATACGTTATTCACTATAGAAACTTAAAACTTTAATGTCACTTGGAATGAGATTAAAGGAGGCTCACAGAGTATTAGAATTGAAACAATCAAACTGGTTAAAGTAATATATTGATTTAAATATTGATATGAGAACACAAGCTAAAAATGATTTTGAGAAAGATTTTTTTTTCAAATTGATGAATAATAGTGTATTTGGGAAGACAATGGAGAATATTAGAAGGAGACCATATATTACCTTAGAATGTAATCCAAAGAAAGTAGAGATATTAAAAACGAACCCAAACTTTGATTACAGAACAATATTTACAGAAGATCTATGTGCAATACATATGAAAAAAGAACAGTTTACATTTAATAAGCCAGTTATATAAATGTTTTAGAATTATTAAACGTATTAATGTATGATTTCCATTATAATGTTATGAAACCTAAATATGGAGACAAAATAAAGTTATGTTATATGGATACTGATAGTTTTACATATGAAACTGAGACACATGACTTCAATAAAGATATGGGAGAAATGTGTAATAATTTTGACACAAGTGAATATAACAAAGATAATATATATAAAATACCACTTATTGATAAGAAAGTGTTGGGTAAGATGAAAGATGACAATATATGTAAAATAATGACAGAATTTGTTGGATTAAAATAAAAAATATATGCCCTTAAAGTAGAGAATAAAGAAGAGAAAAAAAGCAAAGGGAATAACCAAATCAGTAGCAGCGAAAGAAATTAAATTTCATGATTATAAGAAATGTCTGTTTGAGAATATTAGAACATATAATGACATAAACCTAATTCGAAGTCATAAGCATGAAATCTATACTATACCTGTCAATAAGCTAGCATTAGATTATTTAGGTAATAAGATATATATATATTAGGAGATGGTGTAAATACATTACCTTGGGGTCATTATGAGGTAGAGTAGAAATGTAATGATGTGTAGTGTAGTTAGATATAAGTTCTTTATAGTTAAATGCTATAAAGTTCTGTTTAATTATATTCTTTCTCGGTTAAAAATAATATAAAATTTAATTTATGTACTCTTATGTATAAAATTCAATTAGTAATGGAGTTCACTGCAGAAACCCCAGAATCATCCACTGTCCAATACAAGGATGTCCAAAACAAAAGTGTAAACTGACGAATATCTAACTGAAAGTACGTTTCAATACAAATATTTAAGTGAAAAATGGCCAACGTAAGATTCTACAAAATATTAAATGTCCGATACAAAGAAACCAAAAACAATCAAATGAAAATGCGTTGCAATAAAAAAAATCCAAATATATCCATAACGGAAATCTTATTTATATAATTATAAAACAGAAAGTTTGTCTGTTTGTCTCTCTATCCCAATGTTTTTTATATAAATCTACATGCGTGCATTGATTTCACTCAGATTTTGCATACGTGTTCCTTAGGGCCAGGAGCAGGTCATAAAGGTATTTTAAGTTACCGGAGTTATCAGTGTTGCCAACTAATTAGAAGTTTTTGTTTTTTTTAAAATACATCTGCATTAATTTATATCAAATTTTAAATGTGTGTTTCGTAGGTACTAGACCACGTCAAAGATGTATTTCGGTTCCGGTAATGTGCTCTAGTTACCAGTGTTGCAGTGACTTAGTCGCAGAGTACCTATATGGCCTGTCCAAGTAGTTAAGGAAGTTTGGTGCACATACGTCCAATTGTATGGAAGTAATTTGGAATGTTATCTTTTTTAATTGGTTGGGAACGGTGACAACAGCGGTACCTGCAGATCCCAGAGTATCTTTATGAACTGTTCCAGTAGTTAAATATCAATTTTGGTTCGGATATGGGCAACTGTGTGAGAGGAATAATACATTTTGAAATTCGTAGGCAACATCGATAACTGCAGCGCCCAGAGCTTCTCTGTTACCTGCCCCAGTACCTAATGCAGACGTATACAAAACTTAATGTATGTCGATGTGAAGGCGTGTACAGTGTTGCCGGAAAGTCCCTCTACAATAATTGAAATTACACGGTCAGTATTTCTTTCAGAAAAAGAGCTCTGGGGGTGTTTTAAATCTTCAGAAGGGGTAAAAGAGAAATACTTGAGTCGAAATAGCAAAAAATGTCAAACTAATTCCCACAGAAATTATTTTGGGTTTAAAATGGAGTTAAAACCCTCCTATTTAACATATTACAAATATACATCTATATGGCTATGCAGAATATAATTTTCAGCGCCATTTTGAAAAACATTGCGCCAAAATTTAAAAAAACACAAAGTACTATGCGAGGTATCGAATTGCATTGACATTTTATGCTGAACACGAATATGGTATTGGATTTTGAAGAAAAAAATAATATTTACGGATTTGGAGACCAAAAACTCTTCAAAAATAGCCTAAAACGACATTTGCATGAATGATCAAACTTATCATATGTTTTATAACATAAATAATGTTACTGAATTTTATCTTTGCATTCTAATTTTTATTATCTTTTGATTATCTAATTTTTTATATTATTATCTTTTCAGGTGATGTGATACAGGTTAGACTGTAAAGGAAACATGATGGAAATGGATGAAGGAAATTGCTTTCTGTGCTCTGACGTCCTTGGTGATAATTCTAATTGTGTCGCACTAACTGCGAAAGACTGGATGGGAATCATCAATGCCAGCAAAGAGCGAGAAGAACTTTTGAATCCTATGCCCACTGGTGTTGTTAAAGTGCCCAGTGATTGTCGACGTTTGTACGTTAACCCTCTTAAAATTAGAAGTGATTTGAAATTGAAGACATCACAAGAAGTTATTCCTTCGAGCAGCTCAAGAATGCTTCGTGGAAGTGTGCAATCATTTAATTTCAAAGAAAATGGTTTGTTTTGTGGTAATTTCATTACGGACAGCGAAAAGCGAAGAAAGTAGGTAGTCTTTCCTGTTCGTACCTTTCAGTTTCGTGAGTCAGTTGCTAAAGCATGCAACACTAGAAGTGATCTCTGGGCAGCAAATGCACATGCCAGGATTCTGTCTGTCATTGATTTACCCCGCTGCAGAAGCTATTTACCATCAAGTGTGTAGTGTTAATTTCAGAAAAGGAGATCCCATTCCTGTGAAGTACAGACACAAAGTGAATCAAGACGTACCTATTCAATGGGTCGTCCTATCGATGCAACCAAGCAAGGAGCTTTTGTGAAAACTTGTGAGTGGTTAGATGAAAACAACAAGGAGCCAATACCAATCAATGACGTAATGGAAAAGATGTGTGATTTTTTTGCCAGAGGGAAGTGAGCCTTACAATTCTCCACACTTACAGAAGAAACTGCAAGAGCGGTTTGGAAACAACATTATAATGTCATGCACAGAAGGAAGTCTTACTCTGATAACATTTGGGAAAAGTGTAACACATATAATACGGACTATCACAAGCAAAAGAGACTAACTGATCCTAATAAAGAAAAGTTTAGACTAATTGCATCAGCTGCAAAAGTAATTAAAACGGAAATTAATTTATTGAATAAAAGCATGGACTTTTATTCCAGTGCAATGGAAGTAATCAATGCTGACCAGGATGGTGAGTTTGATAATTTGTTGATTGGGCTTGGCGGATTTCAAACACTTATGTCTTTTCTTGGAACAATTGGTGAATTGATGGGTGGATCGGGCATTGAAGAAGCTTTACAAACAGTCTACGCTGAAAATACAGTGCCTCATATGTTAACTGGGAAAGCCTACTCACGTGCTCTTCGAGGGCATTTCTTGATTTCTCCAGCTGTAACTGGTCTAAAAATAGCAGATATATTGAAGTGCAGCCTACCGGTTGAAGAAAATGCTCATTCACACTCGGAGGAGTTGTCTTCAATCAGGGACACAGACGAACTTATGGAAGAAGCGATAGATGATGGAACACTAAATGTAGATACATTTATGGAGCTTTATGATGAGTTGTTCAGAGGTGATATTAAAGCGAAGGAAGTCGCTGTACATCATGATTTTATTAAACTTGCGTCACTAATAGAATAGAAGAAGAACATACTCATGTCACAGAAGCCATACTGCCAAACTTTGGATTTTGTATCTAAAAATGGTTGAAATTGTGAAGACAGAGCGAAATTTTGAAATGCATTTACTTGCAGTTGAACATATGCTAGCTTATTTTGCAAGTTCAGGTCACAATAATTACGCAAAGTGTGCAAGAATATACCTTCAACAAATGCGAAATTACAGGGTGTCCACACAATTTGGCGAGAAAAAAAAATCCCTGACTTTCCATGACCAAAGTTCCAGAGTTCCCTCACCACTGAATAATTTAAGAATACAGAAAAAAGAAACAAACCCCTGCCTCCACCTTCCCATAGATGGCCTTGTTCTCTCTCCACTTCTGTTTCTTTTTTTTTTTTCAATTTTCTTTAATCAAAAAGAATGTAAATTTACAAACATATGCATTAGGCCGATATTGATTACATATTACACAAAATGTAAAGTTACGAACGAAAGTGTGCAGTATAGAGTACTTAAGATAAAAAAATTACACATTATAATACCAATTACACAGGGACAGTTCATACATGATTTTACTGATCACAAAGGAAAACATTATGTAACACATACCTTTACAGGTGCAGTTGTTAAATGTAACCCATTTAACAACTTGTTTTCATCCTTTCTAGCATAGTCGTCTTCTCATTGATCTCATTATCCTCTTGTTGTCTCCGCAGTTTAATTTTCTTCTCTTCTTCCTCCAGCTCCTTTAGTTGTTGCTGAATCTTCCGTTTATCTCTCCTCTTCTTCTCCTCTTCAGCATTCATTTCTCTTTTCTTTTCCAAATACACCTGATATTGTCTCCTTAAACTTCTCACTCAATTTATCGTACCTGTTAATCCTGACGATCCACCCATTCTCATCACAGAATCATATATGATCCGTTGAGCCACCAGAGATTCTTCTTGTAAGTTCTCAACAATGAGATTTTTTGTTTATTGAAAAACCACTTTGAACAAATGCGTTTCCGTGAGAGAAGATAAAACACAGCTTCATAACAGACCATAAGTCAACGAAGTCCTTCTCATTTCCTAAGAATAAGTAAATAAAAATCATCAAGTCCAATACTATCTCTGTCCTTGGCTATGAAATCATTGAAGTGTTCCTTAAATCCTTCAGTCTGAGCTTTCACTGTGAGCTGGAGATACTGTTTCTTTGCGTTCTCAGCCACTTGTTCAGATATCCTCTTGCCACCATGCAATTCTTCTAGAACAGCGTCTACTCTTTTGAGCCCCAGGCTAGGCTGTTGCAAAATGACTTTAGGATCAAAGCATGATAACCCTCTAGCGAGATGCGATTTTAAAGGGCTTCTTTTTTTCAGCTTCTCTATCATACTCGCAAGAAATTTCCGACATTCACTTTTAAATTGCAACTTGTCCTTTTCACAACAACGGGTTTTCTTTAATAACTTCCTGGCACTATACCCAATGTCTACTTGTTGGACTGGAATTAGGTTACTGATATCTGTAAGGTCTAAAGTCAAAAGTTTATAAGTAGTACTTTGTTCAGTGAGATTTTGTTGATTCACAAACCTCACCATAAGATTTCTCACAACTTCTTCAAGTGATGTGAATAGGAAAGGCGCTAGAGTTTTCTGATTTTGGAATATCTTCAAATAAAGGGTTCAACCTCTGCAATCACGCTTCTAAGTGCAGCTAATCTTATTTTTCAAAAAGAGGATCCTTTACCGCTTCCAAGATATACTGATAACTCATATTACTTTTTACACTTACTTCGGTAATGAACTTTTCAATATGATTCCATATTTTTAATGCTTGATCAATACAGGGTCCATTTTCAAGCCACCAGACACAAGTGAACTTGAAAGGAAAATCTAAACTACCAGTAACTTCCGTGGATTTTGCCCATCGTGCTGAACTGTCTTTAAAAAATCATACATGGTTTTTAGTACTTGAAAAATATCCCAATTTGTTTTTTTTATTACCTGTTTTTATGGCACCATTAACCGTATGTAGTCCACAGACACCAATATCTAGAAGTAACTTTCCATCTGGATTGTCAACTGTCAGTCTGTCCTGAAGTTTCCTAAGGAAACTTAGGTTTATATTGGTATATTGGTAGATCATGAAACCTGCAACATGTTTTCTAAAGGCAGCGAAAGACCTTCAGTGAATGCTTCCAACAGATGATCTGCAGTTGATCGACCTAAGAAAACGCTGTTCCAATAACGGGTAGAAACCCTTTGTTGCTTTACATCCCAGAAACGAATTACCATATCCATCTGACCACGTTGCACAAACTTGTTTAAAGATTCATCGAAGCACACCACATAGTCACAGCAATTCTTCAAGTCTTCCTCCAAGCAATTTCAAAAGTAAGGGGCTAACCCATGGTTCATGACATAAGATGCTTTAGTTTTATTAAATGAGAAGTTCTGAGCAATTTTGCTGTCAGGAAACGTGCTCCTAAAAGCTGAAGAACTTCCATCACATGAGTTCAAAGACATATGTCCAAGGACAACCCATATGATCTCTGCTGAAGTGACATCATCATCATTCACGGTGAATGCCTGTACATGTGCCTGCTGCAACACTGGAACAGGTTTAAAACTAGTCTGATACCAAAGTCGCTGGGCTTCCAGTACATGAACTAGTTGATGGCGAAGGGACAGAACACACGTTACTTTCTTGTTTGGTGTAAAATGAAATGATTGGCTATGAAGATTAAAGTACCACATTCTTCTGGTGTTTTGGGCCTTTTGTATCCAGAGCCGCTGTCTGTAGAAGAAAGCGTTGAAATGGTTCTCATTTATGGTGAAGCTCAGAGAAATGCTCAACAGACAATTCAGATGTATGCTGGACGGTTTCCTGATTAACGAATTCCACCGCAAAAGTCATTTTATCGTGTTCTCAAACAGTTTTCAGAGAAAGGAAGTGTCCAACCAGAAGCACGGAAGCGCAGAAGAACCTCCACAGATGAAGATCACGAAATAGAATTGTTAGGAGCAGTGACCTACAACCCACAGGTAGGTTCTCGAGAATTAGCTACCATTGCAGGTGTTCTTAAAACAAGTGCTCTTGAAATATTGAAACGGCACAAATATCATCTATACCATTTGTCGTTACACCAAGAACTCCATGGTGACGACTTCGTGAATAGACTAACATTTTGTAGATGTGCACAAGACAGACTTCGGGATGATGATAACTTTTTCCTATTAGTGTTATTTTCTGATGAATGTACTTTCACAAATCATGGTGCAGTAAATCGCCATAACATGCACTATTGGGCTGTTGAAAATCCAGATTGGTTGAGACCAGTAGAGCATCAGCGACCCTGGTCCATAAATGTCTGGTGTGAAATTATGGGAGATAAGGTTTATCCTTGTTTATTGGAATTATGGGAGATAAGGTCCCTTGATTGTCGATGGCACGTTAACAGGACACCTTTTAACTGAGGAATTACCGCATTACTGTTTTAAGATGTTACATTAGAAGAACGACGTACCATGTGGTTCCAACACGATGGATGCCCTGCTCATTATATACGTACTGCAAGAGATGTTTTAAATACAAAGTATAACGGTCGTTGGGTGGAGGTCCAGTACATTGGCCAGCTCGATCCCCCGATCTTACACCTCCAGATTTTTTCTTATGGGGTTACCTCAAACAGCACGTTTATAATGATGTACCAACGACTCCAGCAAACATGCAGGAACGCATACGACATGCGTGTGCAAATATTGAGAGAGACGTACTTTTCCGTGCACACCAATCTTTTCTGCACAGAATTGAAAAGTGCATTGAGGTAGCAGGCCATCACTTTGAACATTTATTGCAATAATTTGGTTGCTTTAGTTATATTTCCGTGTTTGTATTCTGTATAATGTACCATGCAATGTTTCCGTGTAATATTTATGTGCACCTACGGGCTAATTGCAATAATGTTTGTCTCTTCGTGTACAAGGAGTTGTAATACACAATTATATATGTATGTTTCCATTACCACTAACTTTTCCACCCTAGTATAACTTTCTGGTTTTAATGTTTACTTTTCAAAAATCTCCGAAACTATGCTCTACAGTCCAAAAATGGTTTTTGTCAAAGTTGTTGATTTCTGTGCTGTGAATCAGATTATGCAATAAACAATATGGGTTTTTATTTTTAAAAATCCATTGCCCTTCAGATAACCTTGAAAACGTCTTCCACATGAATCATATTTCATGCTATTTGCTTATCCCCTTCAAGTCAATTAACTTTTGTTAGTAACATATCTTTGTACAATGCATCGTCTATGCGATATTTCCTCCACGACGAGTGAAGAAGACACATCCAACAAACAACAACAATTCCCATTCATCATTTATATGGTTTGAAAGGTATGAAGAATTTTTATTCAGTGTTGCCGCCGTCAAAATTGCCAAGAACTGTTTTCGTTATATTCTACATTTGGAACTATAAAAGTGTATCTTGATTTAGTCAGTTTGCAATAGTTATCTAAAATAAATGGTTTAAATACGTCAATCTTCATCGTAGATTAGGAACTTATATTTAGCTGTAGCTGAAGACTCATTGCCTCTCAAAACGTAGTCGTATTCTCCCTCAACTGTACTAGGAAGAAGTGATACACAAGGTCGAATTTAGCTCCATGCTGCCCATAGGCTGGCCTGAAATCTGCCGCCCCTATCCTCTTAAGGAAAAGAGGTCAACAACCTACAGAAGCCTCTCAGAGGAGTGTTCCCCAAGTTAAAAAATCAGGCTTATCCAGAAATGATGACCTGCATTATTATATTTATTTCCTCCTAGGCCTACATTTTTTCATTTAATTGTTTTCTTTAGAACTTTTAAAGTACTAAAACCTTAACTTATTTTTAAAAAACGTAGCAAATCAAATGCTATGAAAGGATAAATGAAAAACGAGCCGTAACCATAGTAACAAGCTATCTTAAGGATTATTCCATTACATGTAGTGGAAAGGTACAACATTTTTACGTCTGCAAAAGGAAAATGATGAGTTTAAAATGGTCTTTGCACTTTCTTATTGCTTAATAAGGATTGTTTTATGTTTAGTAAGTCCTTCTTCACTTACTTTGGTTTAAAAAACTTTTCTTCGAGACTTCTTTCGAGCAAAGTCTTCTATAAAGACGCTGTGACCAATCTTTGCGGAAATTTGAGATTCTATACACAAAATCGACAAAGAGTTCAGTTTGTCTTCAGACTTCATTCATCGTGCTTCTTAAATATTATATATATATATATGAGCTCCTGTGTAGCCTAGTCGGTATCGCGCTCGACTTCAGTGCGAGCGGTCCGTTGACCCAGCATCGTGAGGACAATTGTTGAGCTGCTGTGAATAAAAGACAGTGGCGATCACAGTGAGAGCTTCGACTCTCCTCTCCAAACTCCGTCTGGTCAGCGTGGGAGCAGTAGACCAACTCGTTCCTTCGGGGAGAGGCCTCATCCAATAGTGGATTGAATATGGCTGTGATTTATTATTTTATATATATATATATATATACACGTATATATATTACATTTTTTCAGCAAGAAAAGCTTATTTCGTCACAACAGTCTGTAGCTGGAATCGAAAGGGCGATTCGTAAGGCAATGTCAATATTCGAATACACTTCCTGTGAAGATAATAATATCTCAGGTAATTTGAAATGACTGTCAATGAGCTATTTAAAATTTACAACTGATGCTAATGCTACACAGTATGTTTGGAAATGACAGCACTCATCGATAAAGTCAGCTCCTTAATCATTTGTGGAGCTTTCGACGAGATTTTGAGGTTTTGATCTCAAAACACTTTCCTCTAGTTTTCCTTCTGATTTTACAATTTGTATAAATAAATTGATTTTTTTCGTAGTCATTATATGCTTCATATCTTCTTTCGAATTCACTTATGAACTGATCAATGATAACGAAGAACGTGTTAATTTTAAAACTTTCTCTTCCTTCATGTTGAACATCCTTCAGCTCCACCGTCATCATATTTTGCGTTCCTTTTAGAGGTCCTCTTGAAGTCCTCATCATCATAACTTCTATTTTTGGCAATTTTCAGGGCAAGTCATTCAAAGTAATGAAAATAATTTCTTTGAGTGGAGAAAAATTCCACAAGAGATGCGTACAGCTGTGTAACTGTCAATACATCTATTAACTGAGACTGAATTGTCTTCGATACTTTATGAAGACGATGTAACGCTGTACTCCAAAAGCAAACCATAAAGGCTGTCTGTAATTTTTCCATTTCTTTTTTTAATTCCCTTCGCTTCACATCTTCTGGTTGCTTTCTCTCTAGTTGCATTTTCTATGGAAGTTGATACTACTAAAATTTCATCCCATTACTCCCTTAAGCATTGGCAAGCATGTCTCTATTTGACCATCGAGTATCCGAAAGAATCTTTATTATCTGGTGTAGTAAAAGGTAATCCATTATTTTGCCAATAGATGGCTTCAGTGATCTGTAGCTCGCGTTGTATAAGTCCGATCGGGTTCAACGTGATGGCGTTCAAACGATGAGATTGCGTACTACAAACACTGTTCAGATAGTTGGGATGAGTTGACTCAGTGTTGTGTGAGCGCGCGTCAAAATGGACACTAGCAAAGAGAAAATACGCTATATTTTACAGTTTTTCTTCGATAAAGGCGAAAACGAAAGCCAGGCGGCTACAAATGTGAATAGTGTTTATGGTCCTGATACTGTAACAGCCAATCACGCGCAATTTTGGTTTCGTCGATTCCGTTCCGGTAATTTTGACGTCAAAGATGTACCACGCACTGGAAGGCCAAGTGTCGAACATGTCGATAAAATCATGGACATTGTCGCGTCCGATCGTCATGTAAGCACTGTTTCGATTGCGCAAGAGCTAAACATTGCACAAAAAACCGTGTGGAACCATTTGCACAAGGCTGGATACACAAAGAAGCTTGATGTATGGGTGCCACAAGAGTTAACGCAAAAAAAACCTCATGGACCGAATTTCCATCTGCGAATCGCTGCTGAATCGCAACAAAAGCGACCCATTTCTGAAGCGGTTGGTGACTGGTGATGAAAAGTGGATCACTTACGACAACGTCACGCGAAAACGGTCGTGGTCGAAGCGCGGTGCGCCGACGCAAACGGTGCCCAAGCCAGGATTGACGGCCAGGAAGGTTTTGTTGTGTGTTTGGTGGGATTGGCAGGGAATTATCCACTATGAGCTGCTCCCCTACGGCCAAACCATTAACTCGGAACTATACTGTCAACAATTGGACCGTCTGAAGGCAGCAATCGCCCAGCTGTGGCCAATAGGAGAGGCATTGTGTTCCACCAGGACAACGCCAGGCCACACACATCGATAGTGACTGGCCAGAAGCTCCGGGAGCTTGGTTGGGAGGTTCTTATGCATCCACCTTATAGTCCGTACCTGGCACCGAGTGATTACAATCTGTTCCTGTCCATGGCGAACACGTTTGCTGGTGAAAAATTCGCGTGAAGAGAGGCTTGTGAAAATCGACTGTCTCAATTTTTTGCCAATAGGGACAAGGGCTTCTATGAGAGTGGCATCATGATATTACCTTCCAAATGGCAACACGTTATCGAACAAAACGGCGCATATGTGACCTAAATCGGATCATTCTAACTATGGTAAGTCAAGCCTTCAATGTCATGTAAAAATAATGGATTACTTTTTACTACACCAGATATCTTCTCTTTGCCAACCTCAAACATAACGTTCCCGTCTCTTTGTTGAACTTGTGAAAAACACATACAACTAGTAGCAATATAAAAACATAACAAGCTTCCGCACAAGATTCATCTTCTGATGTTTCTACTAGATTCAATAAATGCGCTGCACAAGGTATAAACATTGCCAACGGCGCCAGCTCCTTGACCATCCCTTGCAAACCATTATAGGTACCAGCCATATCTGAGGCATTGTCGTAAGACTGCCCTCGAAAATCACTTATATTAATCTGTAAAATATCTAATTCTTTTATAACAGCCCTAAACATCTGGTCAGCTTTATGTCCAACAGAAGGGATAAATGCCAAGAACCTTTCACGTGGAGAACCATCAGTGAGAACATATCGTCACCTTGGAGCCAGTAGGTACTAGGTCCATTTTTTTTTTTTTTTTGGCAAAATGTAGTTAACACTGCAGTTAAAGACCTTGTACTGAAGGGCATCAACCCCAAAAGTACTATCTCACAAAACGTCCTCCAAGTGGCTAGAAATGTAATGAATTTATACAGACTTCAAATGAAACTTCAAACTATAAAACGGTTTTTTTCTCAAAAGTAGTTGAAGTGGACATATTACCTTATATCTAACAACTGGTCTGTATGTGGCACGTCAGGAGTGGAGTCAAGTATGATACTAAAGTACTTGGACTGTTTTAATTCTTCACACACTGTATTAAAGTCTTTCAGCCATCAGCTCTATTATTTCATCACATACCGTAGGCGATAAGTGGTTCGTGTGACCAGACCCAGGATTTCCGTATTTTGATATGTGCTTTGCCAAAAAGAGATCAAATTCGGGCAATAAGTTCCCAAACCATTAAATGGTTTCCATTCCTTTGAGATCCAATTATATTATTATCCCCCCTGAGAGCCAGGTCTCTTAAGGTAAGAGCCCTAATGATAGCCACTACTCAACTTAAAACATTACGCCAATATCTCATCTCTTCGTCGAGTTGCGCCGAGAGTTTGGAATCAATTCTATTGCGAGCAATAATAGATCTCGCTTTCAAATCAATTACTAAAGATTTGTGAGCAGGAGAATTTTCATGTTGACTTACTCGGGTTTCGGCATTATTTCAGTCATTCAATCCATCTTCGCTATCAAACTGAGAACTTTGCTTTCTCGCGAATGTCAAACATGGTTCACAGAAGACAGCACCTTTGCTTTCAGAATAATCTAACCAAGTTCTTTGAGTTGTTTCAGCATTCGCCATCTTTCGATCGAAATGCACTTTTGATAGAAAACGATTTTGATCTGAATAGATTCCCCTACTTCCTTCGAAACCATTAGTATTGTTTCGATCAAAGCCATGTTTTGAAATCAAATCTCTTGTACTGTCATTTAACACTCATAAAACTGGAACTTTGTTTCAGCACAACAATGTTGCGGTCAAAGTAAAATTAAGCTATTTACTGAATTAAATCAGAAGCAGAATTTAGATATTGAAACATTCTCAATCCTATGAATATGCTAATCAACTGTACCTCGAAAGTATGAACACTAAATTATGCCATTCAAGAATTTAGGAAAAGAATCTCTCACGGAATAACGTGGTAATATAGATGAAAATTTTACCTTTACCACAAAATAATTGAAAGGGATGGTTGCTAACTAACTGTAAGTAAAATTAAAAGGTATTTAAAATAAAAAAAACAGACAGATTCAAGTGAGAGCAGAAAAAGCAAGGTGTAAGACATGTCCTTAAAGTCAATAGGCTGGTCTTACACATTAAAGTATAGCTATATAAATACATCTGTAATACTAGAAGCTTACAACCTCTTGTACTCAACTCCTGGGAAATATGATTTTGTTATAACATGGATGAAAATGTTATTAAAAATGAGGACCGGATGTCGTTAAAAGAATAAAACATTATTGATATTTTGTTTTCAATAGTAGTAAAAAAATTTAGAAGAATTAAAATTTGCCGCCCCTAAAAATTTGTCGCCCTAGGCTCCAGCCTACTTAGCCTATTTAGAAATTCATACCTGTAGTATGAAAATTATTTGTAAAATCCTTTGTTTGTTTGCTTTATACACAGCAGCTATTCCAAGGTATTTAGCTGTATCGTCTTCAGTGATTCCTCCAGCCCCCCCCCCCCTCTGTGGGGCTGTAACCCCCCCCCAAATCCTCTAGAGCACTCCTAAATTTTATTTTTTACGGTCAAAAATCGATAGAAACCGTGCAAAACGCCACTTACATCCTCCAACTTTTTTACTTTACACCCACCCACCCAAATCGAAAATCCTGCCGAAATCCTTGATCGTCTTCATGTAACTCTAGCTGTTACCTCATACTGATTATATTCCACTTGGCCTTGACAATTGATCTGCCTTAAGCGATGTTGACTTAGGAACACGGTGTTCGTTCTTGATTGTAACTTAATTCGTTTAACTGGTAGTAGCTGGTGTTAAATCTGAAAACTCCTTATATTAAAAATAATGGGGAAATCATATTGGAATATGCAGGGTGGTTCTGGAAATGCGTAACAGGGTCATAACTCAACTCCTAGTGTACAGAAATCTTTGAAACAAAAAAATGTTAATACTAAAGTGCATGTGCGAAATCACATGCTGATGCTTCTCAAATCAGGGGCGTCTCGGGAATACCTCTACGAGGGGACAAGCCTCAAAATATTAAATGGAAACATGCGTTGATTTGGCTCCCGTTGAAACAAGCGCTAAATTTTGAACAACTTTTAGAGGAAACACTTTTCGATAGCTTATACCGTTTGGCAGGTAGAGGACCTAATTTGTGGTGAAAATTAACAAGGTGTAGAGTGTTTTTGGTACTTTTCAGATGTTGTAACTTTAAGGGAATAGTAAATAAAGGGTGCGAACTAAAGTGAAATACTAAATGGAATATTCGGAATCAAAGAGTGAAATTTCAAAAACAGCGGCATCCTTGGAATAGTGTTAAGGGGGAACTTCAAAATTTCAAATAGAAACAATGGTCGATTTTGCTTTCTTCGAAAGAAACATGGAAGTTTGAACAACTTTCAGTTGAAACATTTTTTTTTAATATCTTCAGTTACAACAGCTACTTGCTAAGTTAACTGTTGACCTACCAATTAACTCTTGTAATTGGCAAACATTAGGAGATACTAAACAGAATTTACAACCGTAAACAATTACCGCCAAAATAACCGTTCTGTATATTTTCAATTTCAACTTCCTTGATATTAATCGCGATGTTAGAAGTTTCTGGACTGAGTAAAAAAATGCGTTGCCCGATGCTAAGCGACATTTTATTTCTTCCGTGACCTCGTTTTTGCTTGTTACTATGCTCGCAAATATTTAAATTTGTTTACTTTCTCTATGTTCTCATTCTTAATTATTATGTATCAATTTTCTTCAATTTCTGGGTTTCGGCTTGTTATCATATGTATTTTATTTTCTCTTTTTCTCTGTGTTTACCTGTAGACCTATCTCATCGAACGCTTCTACTAAGACATCGGTGTTGCTCTGTAGTGCATCTATGTCGTCCTTTATTAAATCTACGCGTACACGAACAATTGACTCAAGCCATTCAATGGTAGTCCCTCTTTTGTTTTCTTTTATTTTCTGATAACGCAAAGTTAAATAGTAGTGGTGACAAGGCATCACCTTGTTTCGATCCACTGCGAATCTCGAAACTATCTGCCATATTATTATCTACCCGTACTCTGCTTATGAAGTCGCTGAGACACATTGTCATTAGTTGAACAAGTTTTTCGAAGGAATAGAGATGTTAAGTCCAGTTGAACCTGACTTTAACTAAGAAATATGACTTCAGCTAAACCAAGTCCAGCCTAAGCTAACCTAACATGCAATGCTTTGAACAATCCGGGTGAAAAATATCTAAATGCAGTAAATATGTTAACGTACTATTTAGTGTTTTCTAATATAATTTCGAAATATTAAAGAAAATTTGCTAGCTCATGAAACTAGTGCAACAATGCATCAATACTCATTTTTAAGATAAGCTAATGGAATATGGTTAAATATTAATCAACAATAAGATCTTACCATGACTTCAGATGCTCATTCCGTTGACATCTGTATAGACGATATTTTTTGGAGCTCCGTAGTAGATTTACAAAGAATACTTTAAGAGAGTGCTCTGCTATTAAAAAATATCGATTAGACATATTACCATTGTTTATTAGAACATTACAATCATAATAGATTGTAAAATGAATCCCAATAACCCCGTAAGTGAAAACAAAATACTAATAAATGTAGAATTGGAACAAATAATTAACCACCAACAGAATAGAATTAGGACGTAGTTGTAGTCGAGTAGCAGCCGTTGTAATTGAAGTAAGGCTGTAGCAGAATGAAAGGTAGATGTAGTTAGCAGAACTAACAGTAGCAGTTTTGTGAGTAGAAATCTTAGTAGACATTATAGTAGTAGCGGTAATGTTAACAGTAATGTTGTGCTAGTGATTGTAGAATTAGTAGCCGTATTAGTAAAAGCACCATTATTACTAATAAGTACAGGGTAAGTCAAAATGATGGACCCGATTTCATAAATTTATTTTGTGAAATATAATGAACATATCTTAATGTGAGCTACGCGCAAGGAAAGGCAAAAGTTCAAAGTTTAGTTGAGTTTAGTTTATGTCCCGCGTGGTTGCATTGTCTACTGCTACGCGGCGCTGGAAGCAGTTAACGAAAATGGCGCTGACTGGAGAGCAGAAATCGTTCTGTGTGCTGGATTACCATAGAAACAACTCTGTGATGAGTGTTCAACGGCATTTCCGTACCAAGTATGGCAGAGACCCACCTACTGGAAAAAACATTCGTACGTGGTATGAAAAATTCAGAGATACGGGCTGCATCTGTAAGCGAAAATCGACTGGCCGTCCTTCAGCTGAGGAAGAGACAGTGGTACGTGTTCGCGCCAGTTTTGTGCGGAGTCCACAGAAGTCTACCTACCGGGCAGCGAGGGAACTTTAAATGCCACAGAAAACTGTATGGCGAATTCTGCGGAAACGTTTACAAATGAAATCCTATCGCTTGCAACTGCTACAAGCCTTAAGAGACACTGATTATGCTGCTCGAGCGTCTTTCTGTGCTGATTTTCTCACGTTAATGGAAGAGGATGGGTTCGCCGAAAGGTTACGTTACAGTGATGAAGCGGTGTTTCACCTTTCTGGGAATGTGAATAGACACAACGTAAGGATCTGGGGAACTGATAATCCCCACGCAGTTGTGGAACACCAACGCGATTCACCCAAGGTGAATGTGTTTTGTGCCATTTCCCCTGAAAAGATTTATGGGCCCTTTTTCTTCCTTGAACCTACTGTGACAGGACATGTTTTTCTTGATATGCTGCAACAATGGCTCCTTCCACAGCTCGAAGAGGATAGTGCAGATTTCATTCTTCAATTGGATGGTGCCCCTCCGCATTACCATGGCAGCGTTCGGGATCATCTCAATGAGGCATTGCCACAGCGCTGGATAGGCCGTGCATCTCAGGAGGATTGAGTTCTCATTCGTTGGCCACCTCGTTCCCCCGATCTGACCCCGTGTGATTTCTTTTTGTGGGGTTTCATAAAGGATCGTGTTTACGTACCACCACTTCCAACAACATTGGGTGACCTTCGCGCCCGCATCACAGCAGCCATTGCAGAGATTGACCGTGACACACTACACAAGGTTTGGCAGGAGATAGACTATCGGCTTGATGTGTGTCGTGTTACGCGAGGTGCTCACATAGAGCACTTGTGATGTGACTGAAAAAAACTTTGAGAGTTACCCTTCTTACCACATGTATTACATTCAGATATGTTCATTATATTTCACAAAATAAATTTATGAAATCGGGTACATCATTTTGACTTACCCTGTATAGTAGTAGTAGAAAAGTTTTAATGAACTAACTTTTCCAAAAAAAGAGTCACCTGCAATCATTTTCACACAAACATCACTAGAAAGACCATATGTTTAGGTCCCTAAGAAAGTTGATTTTGGTTTTCAACGAGAGTAAATAGTCCTAGAAAATGAGGGTCAAAATAAAAAAAAAACATCGTGTCAGTCTCCTGATAGGGATTCCGCCAGGATTTTCAGTTTTGGGGACAGTGTAAAAATCAAAATTAGGAGGGTGTAAATGGAGTTTTTGCACGGTTTCTATCGATTTTTGGTCGTAAAATTTTTTTTAAAGTTGGAGAATATTCTCGAGAATTTGGGAGTGACAATCCGCACAAGTAGGGTCTGGCGGAATCACTGGTCAGTCAGCCTATCTGAAATCAGTCAGCATCGTTGGTCAGCATTGAACCGGTCTGATATTGTACTCGAAATTTTCGGCTTCGTAATTTTTGTACTCTAGGGGTAACACCTCCGATCCCGGTCAGCCCTGAAAGATACACTGTTCAAACGCAAGGAAATAATTAAAAACTCTGCTTTGCTCTTTGGGTCAGATGGTTAGGCAGGGTCTCAGGATCAGACCCGGTGATCAAACTTAGTGCAAAACTTGACCCAAATGATCAGGTGACCCGATTGAGCTCTGCTGGCAGTTCTAGAACAGAAATCTTTCATCAAAGTGCATAAAACTTAGTAAATATTGGTCGAGAAAGTTTTCGTTCTTGACAAAATCGAAACTGAAATTTGAAATCTGGCTAAATTTATATTAGAATTATAACTAAACTAAGCCAACTACAAGGATGTGAATGTTTCTAATATTTTCCCACATGATTGCTCTGGTCTAAAATTACAGAAAGAAGTCAGGAAATATACAGAACCTATTTTTAAAAATCTTGTTGTATTTGGTTGCATAGGTGCTAAGGATATGGTCTTTTAAATATCCCCTCCATTAAGAAATTCCTATCTACGCTACTGTATATACTGTCGAATATCATTCAGCCTGAAGAAGAAGGAGCCAGTCCTAACTCATTGTTTCTTTTAAATGTGGACTTGTGAGCTTTTGCATGTTACTATCACTAGTTTATTTGTCGTTTAAGGCAACAGTCATCGAGATATAGCGTTCTGTTTGTTATATTCATTTCGATCGATCTGTTCCACTATCATTGTTAGCTATGGTTCTTTAGAAATTTAACACAATATTACTACATGAACACCATTTTCGTACATTAAACGTACACAAAATTTCCAAATCGGTCAATTATTATTAGCCACCTTAATACAAAATTTTCATCCCACTTCCTTCATTAAAATTAGAGAAACAAAATCGCATTATTCTTGTTTCACCTTAGATATCTCCACTCAGGAAAATATAATTTAATGACAAATTCAATTCGAATTTTAAATTAAAATTTAATTTTACAATTTCAACCTTTGGTTTGATATTAGACGTTTAGCAACTTTTAACTTTTGTAGATTCCTAACCTAACTTTATTTTAAGATATCAGCAGCATGCCAGTTTCATTTGACATCCATGCAACGATACGTTACGCTATTTACATAAGAAACCAAATACACGAATAACGATAGAACTACCCAAATTTTAGCTAAGTTTCTACAGATTCATGTCCATAGAACTAAACCACTAGGACAAAAAAAATATCATTACGATATTGCATTTTCTTGGAAATAAGTCAACCTGAAATTCTGACATCAACTCAATTATCTACAATTGATTGAACTATATTTGCGGGGACATGAACTACTGATGAACATAGATCTACTATTTCTTGTTTCAATTATATCGCTGTAATTCAATTTCATTTTGTAAAATTTCAAGTTTGTCCGAATGTAATTCTCTTAAAACCTCACAAAATTATCCAAAATAATTTAATTATCCGAAAATCTTTTAATTATTTACGAAACCCAGTTCACGAGTAGCTTGATAACTTCATATGCTCTCGTATTTGGTTTCATGAAAATTGATTTGATCTTGCTCATGGCAGAATCCAATGTGATTTGTTACTGCCGTCATGAACTTGCGAGCTCTGTAAGTCACAGAATAATGTGTTTTAGTTACCATCCTACCCGTCTTCTTCCCGTTATTTTTATGAGACATCAGTTCGTTGCACAACGCTAAGTCCGTCTCGAGCTCTATATGTGGCATTATATCTGGTGTAGTAAAAAGTAATCCATTATTTTGCCAATAGATGGCTTCAGTG
>JAGDQP010024880.1:0-26508 GCA_022664845.1 Lepisma saccharinum
TTTACCACGGTTTAAATAGAATTTTGCACGGTTTTTATCGATATTTAACTAAACATTTTATAAACTGGGGCGTGGGTCGAGAATTCGTGAGGGTGGCACTTTGGATTATCAAACAAAATAACCATAATTTATGGTTTGTGTGCGTGTGTTTATGTCACGTGAGCGTATGGAATTCAAAATATGGCAACGTGGTCTGTTTTCTTTTAAATGTGACAAATGTACAACATATGTAAGTGTGGGATGCGTGGCGCCGTTACGACCTTGCCTACCTGTTTCATAATGTTGGTGTGTTTGGGTGTTAATGAGAGACAGACAGAAAAACTAGTTGTAGACATTGCATCTTTTGCATTACATAAATATTACAGTCACGCTCTTTTCTTGTTAGTATTTTTACAAGAATACTTTCAAAACCCACGCAAAATGTGTAAAGAAAATCAGAAAACAGGTTTCTGATCTATAAACAGTCATTACTGTATGTGTGCAGGTCATGTACAGTATGTTTCTTTTTTCCGACTCGGAATTTTATAGAGTACAACGTCTATTAAACTACCACAATATATGTACCAAGCTTACCTAATACTGCCTAATGGTGAGTGACGTCATAATCAATTTTCCAACTTAGATATAATTTTTGTAGTGCTATAAAAAGGCATTATCTTCAAAAGCGTTCTGCCGAAAGTGGCAGGTGCTCAGGGTACAACAAGCCCTCTCCATCTCTATTTTACTCTTTCGTTTTATTTTTAGACTACGATTTTAATTCCTTAACGGTGTAGATCACCCCTGCCATCTTGGCATGGCCGTTCCATTGATTTACATGGGAATCGTTTTTCTCGTCTTATGTCTCTCGGAAGTAGAATATTCAAGATCCGCTTTCACGAAATTTGCCTTGGTGGTTATTCTGACCCTTGGAGAGTTTTGGTCTGTGAAGTTTCTTCAAATATGTGAGTATAATGTATTATTAATAGTTTACCATATAAATCACACGTCAACGGGAAATTATACTGTTCGTGTGGAAAATATTACGTTTCTACAAAACAGCATGAGTCAAAGAAAACATGAAGAAACACTAGGAGAAAACAAAAGCTAAAAATTACGCTCCTGAGAGACATAAGACTAGTAAAACAATTCCCATGTTAATGAATGGAAAGGTCATACCAAGATGGCGGAGGTGATCTACACCGTTAACTAGCTGAAGTACCCGCCCGTTGGTGTGGGCTGAATGAAATAAGTTGGCAACACTGACAGTTGTAATAGTAATATTACTATTACTACTACTGTTACTACTACCACTACTACGAACGCAACTACGTTTAAAAAATTTTCGAGTTCTCACATTCCAGTCTTTTAAATTTATTGGCAACACTGATAACTGGGACGTCTAAGGCGCTCGGAGTATCTCTGTGGCATATATCCAGTATTAAAATTGCCAAATTTGGTTCGTAAACGTGCAACGTTGTAAGAGTTGGTGCAAAAAAAAAAGTACAACGGTGTGGGAGTAATTAGGTTGGGCAACACTTAACAACTGAGCCGTCTATGGTATCAGAAGTACTATGAATTGTCCCAGTACCTAATGCACATGTATACAAGAAATTATATAAATCAACAGACGCATATAGAGCTGTGTAGGTAAAGAAATTTGTATCCATTGTATTTTGAAAATGATTGGCAGTCGGGAACACTTCATTTTTTTTCTATTGTTTTGATTAATAATTATCGCAACTTTGATACTGATTTGTAAGAAATTTAAAAAAATATATATTTTCGAAGAAGGTGGCAATACTGATAACAGGGGTGCATTACCGGAACCGGCATACAACTATGACCTGACCAAGTACCTTAGGGACACCTTTGAAAAAAAAATGATGGAAATCATTGCAGATACATTATTTTAAAAAAGTATTTTAATTAGTTGGCAACACTGACATTTCCGGAGAATTAAAATGCTGTGGTTAATCCTTGTAGGCCCCAAGGAACATGTGTGGTAAATTTTCCTCGAATCGTCAAGGGGTGTGGAAGTGTATATCGTTCAAACACGCCGACATTGAATTCTATATACAGTATATCGTCGTAGGGAAAGTGAATACCATGTATGTGCATTTTGTTACGACCGTGAACTTAGCATCGCGTTTTACTGCAACGAGTTCAAAATCTTCATAGGCCTTTTCAAGATCTATGAGCATCAGTGTTGCAAACTATCTTTAGTTAATTTTTATTATCATTTTCTAGTAGTAATAGTAGTAGTAGTGCTGTAGTAGTAATAGTAATGAATTCTGTGTACTGGCATTATTATTATTATTATTATTATTATTATTATTATTAGACCTATGAGTAGCAGTAGTAGTACTAATAAAAGCAGTAGTACAAATAAAAATACTGGAAGTCTCCAAATATCACAAGCTACTTATTATTATTACTATAATAATAATAATAATGTCAATGCCATAGTATTCATTATTAGTCCTACTAGTATTATTAGTGCCGACCAGGTATCCTAGTGGTCTAAGGCCTTAGGAAAGCGACTCAAAGGTCCCAGGTTCGAATCCCGGCCGGGGCATGGATGTTTGTGATTGTGGATTTCAACTAGGACGTGACGGATAATTGTGACGGGCCGAAGCCAGTAGTTAGAATGCCTCATACCAAAGAAAGTTTACCAACGTTTTAGTACTACTACTACTGCTAATAATAATTATTATAACTATTACCTAAAGATAGTTTGGAACACTGAGACTCAGAGTTCTACAAAAGATGCTGGGGACGAGCCTACTACATTTTAAATTCGTTTCTGAAAAACACGATGCTAAGTTCACACTCGTAACCAAATGCACATACGTGGTATTCACCTTCCCTGCGACGATATATAAGATTAATGGTCGATTTTGGCTGTGGCTATCTTCGATTTTCTTGTTGAAATTTTTTTACACCTGAATTAAGCATAAAAAGCGTATGACTTTTCTGAAAATAAGGGTATTTTGAGCAGCCACTATCTTCTATTATTATTATTATATTTATTTTATTTTATTTTTTATTTCTTTATTTGTTCAAACCAGCAAGTTCAATTTCGGAATTTAAACTTTATTTCAGTATCAAGTTCGGGGGCTTACGGAACCACCAGATATAAAATTTAACAAAAATTGGAAGATTTTTTTTGTATATCTCTTACAAAAGAAACAAACTTATCTCACTGGAATTCGTCAAGTGATACGAAATGGGATTATTTATACGACCTTCGATTTTCAAGGTGGTAAAGATCACAGGAAAGGTTTAACATGCCCTTGGATAGTAGACAACACTTTAAACAATAAAGGCGTGTGTGTTGCAGAACTATCAGGCGTTCGAGGCGTTTTCCCCGTAGAGTCCCAGCGACAAACTTTCCAAGTGAATGGCCTGAACAAAAGAAAATTCAGATTCAAATATTTCTAAGTGAATTCCTGCCAAGAAAACAAAAAAAAAAAAATATTTACGGAATTCCATTTCAAATTCAAAATACAGGGTTGAGAGTTAAAGTAAAATTACATTTGTGAGAGTTGCTTCAATACGGTAGCTGTTGGAAGGGAAAACATGACCTCATCAAGCTGTCAGTGTTGCAAATGAGATATAAAGTTTTATTTTATTTCATTTTCAAATAACAATTTGTCATTTTAGTAGATGTTCTGTACCTGCTACTAGTAATGCAGTGTTGCAAACTATGAATAGTATTCCAGATAAAATGTTCAAAAAGAACATTTTCGATTCAACGTCAGATATTAGTCACAATTTGCTACCACAAACCACTTATTTTTTTAATGTTGTCCTTTAACGTCCTTTTTAGGTCCTTTGTGAGCGAAAGTATAGCAAAAGGGTCCTTCTATTCCCGCTCATGGTGTCCGTCCGTCCATGTCCAGAAACTATAAGGTGTAGAAAGATACTTGAGGTGTCGTTGAAAAAGTCTTGGCTACACTAGCTCAGATCCCCTAGAATCGTCTTGATTCGTGCAGTGGTTCAGTGGTGCCAGCCCATTTACTAAAAAAAAACAGTTGTTCAAATTGCTTCCATTCGGTTATACCAAGCTGCGACAAACTTGGCATAAACTTTATTCAACTCAACACAAAAACACGGAGCTCTAATTTGTTTCTTCCCTGCACAAGCAAAAAAAAAGCAGATCAAAATTTCGTGTTGCAACCTTACAAGTTACAACGTATAGTAAATACGATAAGACGTTAGGTGAAATTTGGACCGGGTCTGGGACCCACCCTAACCCGGAGGGAAGCAATTTTTTAATTATTTCCTTATTATTCACTGTCGCGTATCAGCAATGTTTCTCTCAGGGATGAACGGGAAGAGGAGAGGGGAGCACGAAACAAATAACGTCGGAAAGTTCCTAAGAATAGTAAAAACATATGGAAATAGTCTCACATCCCCGGTAGGAATAAAAATATCCCTCGGGGGGGCAAATAACTCCCTCCCCCTCACGGAAAACCAATTCTGAAAGAATTTATGGATAACAATAATCAATATTGATTTGGTTGAAGCCACAGAAACAAAACTGGGTCAAATCGTGCTAAAACACGGTCAACACCGGGTCAGTTGGGCCAACCTATTTAGCAAAATCAACTTGAATCAAGCTTGTTTTGGCCTTGAAACGTCGAGCCAACAAACTTGTCGTGTCATGCAAAAAGATAAAATCATGCTTGATTTTTCAAAGAATCGAAGTGCCTTATATAGACAAGGGATAATCAAGCTTGAAATTCGGTTGTTAGATCAAACATATTTTATGTAGCCAAAATGAAGATTGTATCAAACTTGAAATATACTTGTCTTATCACGTCAAGCCTAACAAAACAAAATCAAGGGAATTTCAACCTTGAATCAAGAAACAGTGCTATATGGAAAGATTCTATCTTTGCGTCACTGAGTCATTTAAATCTAGATCGCGTCACCAAGTCAAATTTCGGACCTAGCCTCCGGGTCACCGGGTTATCTAAAGTAACCCAGTTTCAGCTCTGGTACAGAAATATAAGATTGATATATCAGAGTTAGCTTTATAACATTTGGAACACGCTATAGATTATTAGTTGCTTGATACACGGAGAGAAAAATTATCCGGATTTGCGTACGCAATGGAATTCAGGTGTATTGTAACAGTCCTAAGCAACGGAAGTGTTCTCTGTATTCATTAAGTACATCATCTGCTTTCTTCTTTAGCTCTGAATCGTTCTCCTGGCTTTGACAATATTAGTGCTATTTTCTTACGTAATACTGCTGAATCATTAGCTTGCCCTTTTTCTCGTATTCTAAATAGATGTTTTGCTGAAGGTGTATTTCCTTCTTCTTGGAAGCAGGCTAATATTGTACCGATTCTGAAATCTGGACCAATGTCTCTTCATACAGACCCATTTCTCTCTTATCTATGTTGTCTGTGGTGTGTGAAAGAAAACATCAAAGATAGACTTTATACTTTTGTCTCACCATATCTAGACTCTGCTCAACATGGCTTTCTTCCTGGTAGCTCAACTCTTACCAATATGTCCTTGTTACTCTCTGATGCTACTCAATCCCTGTCCAATAACACACAACTTGATGTCATCTATCTAGATCTTAGTAAGGCTTTCGATAGAATTGATTGTAATCTTCTTCTTTATAAATTAACTCACCGATTCAATATCCATGGTAACTTCCTTTCATTATTGCGAGACCATCTCACTGGCCGCGAACAACGTGTTAATCTTTCTGGATCATCTTCTAAATTTGTTCCCGTTCTCTCCGGCGTACCTCAAGGTAGTGTATTGGGCCCTCTCCTTTTCCTTCTATATATGGACGATCTCCTCTCGTCATCTGAAACCAAAATTCTCCTTTTTGCTGACGACTGTAAATTATTTCGAGAAATCAGATCATTACAGGATGTTACTGATCTCGAAACTTCCATCTCTGACCTCTCGGACTGGTACAATGCTTGGAACCTGAAAATAAATCCCTTAAAATCTTATTTTCTTACTATTTCTTTAAAAAGGAATCAAATCCCATCTGCCTATATCATTGAAGATAGTCCTGTCGCTAAAGTTTCTTCTCAAAAGGACCCTGGAGTGGTATTTGAAGAATAACTTCTGTTTGCTGATCACGTGACTTCTGTAACTAACAGTTCTATGCGCTTACTTGGTTTTCTCTATAGATTTAGAAATTAAGGACCTTCATTCATTGAGTATGTTCTACAAAACTTTCATCTCCCCAAAAATTGAATATTGCTCCCCAATTTGAAACATGGCTAGTATTTCTAATCTATCTCATATTCTGAACTTTTCTCTTGCTATAGTCAAAAGAAGAATACCATCAGTACTTAGTTTAAGCAAACCCGAGTTATTATCCGTTCTTGGTCTCCACGTTCCCTCTTCTCGTCGCAAGCTGGCAGATTTGATGTACTTATACAAGATACTTCACGGGAATCTTAGAACTGGAGAGCTGATATCTAAATTTTACTTCCGTGTTCCGTTGCGAATAACCAGAAACAATAACCTCCTTCATTGCACCACGCCTAGGCTAAGTATACTGCAGCGCTCCTTATTCCATAGACTGGTAATTATGTGCAATCACCTTGATTCAAATATTGATATTTTCGGATCTGAAAACACTTTCTGTCGAGCCCTAAATATCAATATCTGAGTTGTTCCTCTTGTGTATTACAATCGTCATGTTTTTTCTTCTTGTGAATTATCTGCCGTTTTATAATGTAATTTAATGTTATTTGTTTAGTTCCAGTGTAAAATGGCAACTCGAACTGTATCCGAAACTTAATAAATAAATAAATTGTTAAGCCAGTTAAATTATCCAAAATAGTTGAGATATTCATCATTATTATTATTATTATTATTATTATTATTATTATTATTATTATTATTATTATTATATTTATTTTATTACGAATGTGAATTGTGTTGAGAATGTGAATGTGAATTGTGAAATGCAGTCTTGTTATCATGTTTGAGTAACGACAGGCACGATTCAGTAAACACGATTGCTACAATTGTGCAATGCATTGAAATCAGTGACGTCAAATTAAATGCTACGGTACTCACCACAAAGGAAATTAACTAAAGCTTTATGAAGGGAACGTAACCTTCTTGCCCCAATGACGAAAAGAAAACCTACATTGGAGCAGCACTTTGCGTGCCGTGTCCACAGCCTTGTGGAGGAAGAACACCAAGCACTTAGAAGACCGATTAGCTCTCACTCCACACTCGGTACCACGCTAGACTTCGATGGACATTAGGGTGGAACTTTTTTTTTTTTTACATATTGGGGTTCGAGTTGTTATCAAAAGTTGTACATTGGTACGAAATGAAGCCATGTCAAATATGGCACGTTTTGGCAGTTTTCAAACTAAAATTTTCGCGGGCTACGGGGTTCCGGTTAGATTTATTATTTTGATCCGGCTGTGTTTCGTCGAACAAAGATAACATAACGTTCTACAACTTTTGCACGGAGCCCGGAAAAATTTTAGTTTCAAAACGGCCAAAACCAGTTATATTTGACATGGTTTCATTTCGTACCAATGCACAACTTTTCACAACAACTCGAACCCCAAAATGTCGAAACTGGTATCATATTTTCATTACTTGTTTTGAAAAAAACAATTGGACCCTTTAGGGATCCAGGGGCCCAGTTAAATATTGTTTTAGGATTCCCATATTTGGCATGGCTTTATTTGGTACCAATGCACAACTTTTGATAATAACTCGAACCCCAATATATTTTTTAAAAATCGGCCCACCTTAATGGACATACTTCGATCTACAGATTGACTGAGCGTCCACTGAAACCAAGACTGCTTCTAAAGTTGTGCCAAACCAGACTTATATTGTACAGGCTGATCAACTTAACATTTGAGCTATCACCCATTATTTCCAGGTATGAATATGTAAATTTTTCTGTGTTGTATTTACTAGTGCTTTCCTTCTGACACAGGCTAGAAGAAATTACATCTCTACGTTAATTACTTTGATTTGACATCATTTCAGTTAATAATATCAGACCGCAAGGTCTTGATATTTTGGAACCCTGCTTAAGAGAAATCGCCCCAGAATGAACGGTTAAAGTTCACCTATTAGATGCCAATTATGTGCATTAACTGTTCGTTGCAATAAGATAATCTTCGTTGAACGTCTCACCTCTTGCGAAAATGTACTACATGTATTTCCCATGTGTTCGAGGTTCTTTTACACATCTGGAGAATGTCGTTCATATGGTGTTTTAAAGACACTACCATCTGACTCAAAGGCTCAACAAAATACACCTTTTATAAACTTTTACAAACCAAACAAGAGTAAGTATTCTTTTGAGACGTTCACAGCATTTAAATACAAATACGAAAAGCGTATATTTACTTTTCAATACGTACGTTTCATATGTATGAAATCTATGTAGAAGTATGGTGTTTCATCTGATGGTACACGTGATACATACTTCATCGTTAGTGATGTTCGATTGACACTTGGAGCGGTTTCCTTGTTAGAACTGAATACTAGAAATAGCAACAAGACTGTGTAATTTGCCGTGCTTGGTGGTGGAAAAAGGTTTCATTCTGTTTAGTGTTGTAGACTCCCGTCGTCGTGGGCAACGGTGACAAATCGTGCCGTTCTCAAAGCAACAGTCAGCGAGTGAATTGGGAATTGTATTTGGAAAGACGCCCAAATGCATTCTTTCTTCATCTATCACTGCGCCCTCTGTCGTGAAACACACTCTCATCACACCCAAAGCTCACCTGAGTAGGAAGGCCTTAAATGAAGAACGTCATTAATTAGGCAACAATGATTATGCCCACAAGAAATGGTCTTTCTTGGTGTTAACATCTTCTTTTGCACGAGCGTCCTTTTCATGTGCACGCACCACGATTGAGAACTTCGTATTGAAACTGAATGAGCAAATTCCGGAACAGCAGCGAACTCTAGTGACAATAATTGAACACATTTCAAGAGAGAGGTACGCGTTTTTGTATTGTGAAGGGCTGCTTTTCTTGCAAGCATGCGTTGCTTTGCTTGCGATTTGGGTTCGTAACCAATTGAAACATGTGTTATACACGTAGAAAACGCAATAAAAAACAAGTGTTTCAATTGGCTACTCAGCCAAATCGCAAGCAAAGCAGGCTAGCTTTAAAAATCGTCACTTCACAGCTTAACGTATCTTAAAGGGTTTGACACGTTCGGTAGAACCAGGGATTCCGCCAGGATTTTGAGTTTCGGGGGGGGGGGTTTCTATCGATTTTTGACCGCAAAAATTTTAAAGTTAGGGGGTGTTGTCGAGAATTTGTGGGGTGACACCTCACAGGAGAGTTTGGCGAAATCACTGGCCAACACTAATAAATGACTAGGGAGTAAGTTACATCTTATTTCGAAACCGTAGGCAAAAGAATATATTGTAAAGGAGAAAGTATATATCCTCAGATAGTATTGTTACAAACTCTTTTATTGTTTACTCAGCATATTCTTCTCACATTCAATATTTCATTGTTATTTTGACCTTGTTAAGTTATTCCTGAACTAAGCCACAAATCGTGGAAGACGAACAATAAACAGTTTACTCTTTATTTCATTAATATTCGCGTCAAATGTTACCTACTTAAAAGCAATAAGCCTTACCTCACGTAAATAGGACGCGAAGGAATTTTGCGGTGAAATGAAGAGACTTTCTATTTTATCGATCATGTTTTCGTTAAGTTCCAATGCGTAACGGAAGCTTCCCCTTTAATAGAATTCTTAGCCGCCATCAGAGCTTGAGAAGGAAGTAGCAGGGTTTCCATCTTGTAGAACATCATTGTAAATTGTTCTTCTGCGTAGGTAGAACGTATTGATCAATCCCAGTCGATCTTCCATACACTGTATCTGTTTATTTATTTACTTATTTATGCGTAAAACAACGCAACGGTTAATATCGATAATTAAAGTATTGGAGTGCACTGAGATTCTATTCATAACTTCAAACTGCGTCCTTACTGACCCCTTTAGGCCGGTTTTCATGAACGTGCCAGCCACGTTCTTTGCTTGCGTTTTCTATAAGTAGCCAATAGAAATACTTATACATCAAAACATGTGTTTCAATTTACTACTCAGCAAAATCACAAGCGAAACACACGGCTTCATGAAAAGTGTGGCTTGATGTCACTTGTAAATGTTACACAAATCATTTTAATCCTAAGTTAGGCCGGCTTTTCTTGTACGTGCTCATTACTAGCTTCGCTTGCGATTTGCCTGAGTAGCCAATTGAAACACGTATTTTAGTATTTCTTTTGGCTGCTCATACAAATCGCAATGAAAGAACGCGGCTAGCGCGCACATGAAAAGCCGACGTTGGTCTACGAGTAACAGAGATAATGATTATAGGTAGTGAATTCCCATTCTCTCCATGTCACCTGGTGTCTGTCCACCGAACTTGGAATGAAGTACTGGCACAGAAAATAATAGGAAGTGAATCTTGTTATGCTGTGCATAGTATCCAAAAATTCCCGTCCGCCGGACTACTAGTCAAACGGCAGCACAAGTCCAAGATACCGAGGAGAAATGCCGCGGGAAATTATTAATTTTCATTGGTTAAGATATCAATGAAGTTTTAATAAATTTAATATTTTTTTATCTTCTACGTACATTGGTTTATAGTTTTTTAAATTTATTTATTCTTTAGAAATAGATCGCTCTTTATCTCATCTTTGCCTTCTAAACTTATGTTCTCTTTTCTCTTTATTTTATATCGATTTTCGTTTGTACGAGGTAAAAGGGTTCTTCCAAGGTTCTTACAATTTCTTCTTCTTCGTTCAATTACATAGACAAAGAATGACGGTTGGTTGGTTCGAAACAAAGATGTTCCTATAGAGAATCTGCTTGTAGCTATCTAAAATTCACTTCGCAGAAAAGGAATGAAGCCACAAAATAAGTGAGCATCGACCAAGGCGACGTACCTGATTGGTTAGCGAAAAACTAGAGAGCTTGTTGTCACCTTTGTTAGTTAAAAACAATGTTTTTGATTGGAATAAGTGGGCTAACTGGACGTGACTATTCTGTGACGTTTGGAGTCATGTTCTTATCAAAATCACATATCCTCTATTAGAACATCCTTGGTTAGAAACTGAAGGCACCAGGACTGGCCGCAACTGTCGCTACTATCGAAGTATACGTGAGAACTTCTAGCATTCACTTATTCTGTTGTACTGGTAGTAAGACATGCGCAAAATCTACGTTTTTAATATATTACAGCCATATAACGTGAAGTATCAGATGTTCATCGTGTATTCTGCGCCTTTCTCTGTTTTTAAATCGAATGTATAGTAATAATTATTGTATTCTAGCATTATTTTATTATTAGTTCGGCTGGACTAGATAGCAAGAAAGAGATGAAAGAGTAGAATTGGCCATCTATATGATTTTATCTATGACTTTTACATTTACTTGTGGATTAAACATCGAGCTCTTCGTAACGATATTAGAGTGATCGACTAGTGGCAAAAGGAAACATTTAACCTCGATCGTCCACTTCTAGTCCAAACCAATTTGAACCAAATGTTTAGTTCTCTAAGTTTTCACGTTTGTAATCGCTATGCGGCCTTTTTTAATTGTATCTTAATTATTGAGTTATGCGCATACGGTACTGCATATAATAGCACATAAAATAAATAATATTTACTTTTTTTTAAACAAGAATTAACACAAATCAAGAAACGGGCCGCACAGCAATAACTATCCTCAATAACTCCCGAAAACTTAGAACTGAAAATTTGGTCCATATTGGTTTAGACTTGAAGTAGACGATCGAGGTTAAACATTACCTTTCGACACTAGTCGATCACTCCAATATCATTAGGAAGAACTCGATGTGTAATCCGCAAGTAAATCTAAAAGTCATAGATAAAATTATATAGATGGCCCACCACTCCCTTGCTTCATGTATTCATTAAATTTTTAATGGCATCGATCAATTCAGTATCACTTTTAGATAGATGTCAATGGGATTAAGTTAATTCGGTATTATAATGATTTGTGTAATTGGCTCGAAACAATTAAGTAAATCAAATAAGTTAAATCATCAGTCATCTATCAGCAAAAAATCTATATTAGTTCGAACTTGAAATGCTTGTAGTTGGTTGGCAATCCTGACAGAACCTTACCCCATCTATAATTTATTCCAAAGTACGTATATTATCCTTTTATCTAATGGAAAAACAAAACGGAAAATGACATTAAAATAAATAGAAATTGTAATAAACGTTTAAAAAATTCTCAATTATTTTATTTATTCGTGTGAAATGTTTGAGTTGGTTGGGGGAAGGGGGGGGGTACTTTAGTAAGGCTGGCTTTTCATGCACGCGATAACCACGTGTTGTGCTTGCTATTTTTTTATGAGTGCCCAATAGAAATACTTAAATACGTGTTTCAATTGGTTAGTCGGCCAAATCGCAAGTAACGCACACGGCTAGCGCATGAATGAAAAAGCGGCCTAAGGATAGAAAAGGGGGAAGATATAAAGATCGAGATTCATTTGGAATTTTATTCCTTTATGAGTGCTGGAAGTCGGAGCTTAAACAACAAAGACTTTTTCTTGTATAATGGATAAAGGAATAGAGGAAAAAAGATTATACCATCAGTAGTGTTCCAAGCCTTGTAAAGAACAGAGAGGTAATTAAAAGTATGAGTATAGCTACTTCCTCCGTCTGCCACTTCGTCGCTTGGATCCCATTTAGAGACTCCCCCATTTACATAATAAAAAGGCTATTTGCATTTTATCTCTGTTTACAGTTGCAATGGGAGAATTTCTGTCGTTTCATTTGTAAGCTGCATCTTGGCATATCACGTTATTTTATTTCCTCTTTTTATTATTATTATTATTCAAACCAATCATTTTTATACAGTGTGTGCGTTTCAAAACTAAGTACATTATTTTCGGAAGGTGATTCCTGACATCGAAACAAGAGGAAAAAAAGTTCCTATTAATATGGGAAAATTCCGCGTCGTTTTGGAGATAGTGTTTCCAACTTGCAGCCCAAAGTCGACGAATTCAGTGGGAAGGAAATTAATAAATCTCAGCAAATTAGAAAAGATAATGAAATGAAATATTTATTTGCGGAATTTTTATTCTAATAAGATGGTCTTAAAACACGATGTTACTGGTTTGTCAGTGTTATCAACCGGGGATTTTTTTAAATGGCACTATGTCGTGTTATTTAGTATTTGGCATTCTCTGATGGTGAAAAACAACATACGTAAAGCACATATCGCACAGTGTTGCAAACTATGGATAATATACGAGATTAAATACCCAAGAAAAATAATATCTTGTATAAGATGGCGGGAAGCTTTGGACATCTTCACTGCATTACAAGACTGTTGTTTCGATGTCAGGAATCACCTCCCGAAAATAATGTTCTTACTTCTGAAATACCTTGTATAAAATAGAAACCACACGCAATCACTGGAATGGCACATCAATTTTTTTTTTTTTTTAAATCTCGGAAATGTTAAGTAAGATGAATTGTATACTCATAGAAAATGGCCGATGGTTGCTCCTTCTAAACTCTAAAAAGTTTCACAACATGGCAATATCGAACCAATCGATATAGATTTGGAATGAATGCTCCGTACGAGATTGTGCTTTCTTTGTATATTAGTATCTATGTTACCAGATCATGCTTTTTTTTTTAGAGCCAGAAAAAATTCCATCAGCTAGTTTTTGTGAATCTGACTCTAAAGAGGGAAATTGAACTGAATGTAGGGACTCCACCAGGATCTTCAGTTTGTGGGGTGTAAAGTCAAAAGTGGGAGGGTGTAAGTGGAGTTTTGCACGGGTTCTGTTTTTTTTTTTATCTGGGGGCGCTTGAGAACTTGGGGGTGTCACACACTGTTTCTTGTGTTAAACGTGGCGTATGATGAAATAAAATATAAACTGACTTAACTTAACCTTTAGTCCTGAAATTCGTAAAATGTTTAAAATAGATATAACGAAAAGGTCTAACCTGACTTTCTAACCTTTGTTCGTGAAATGCATGAAAAGTTAAAAAAAATAAACTGTAAAAAATAAAAAGACGAAGAAATGGTGCTGGATGGGACTAGAGCCGAGGTTTGCTTGATAGTAAGCCGAAGCACTACTCAGTAGACCAATCAGCCACCGACTTCACAGTGCTTCGAAACTGCTTTTGTTTTTTAAGCCAGTGGGATTGTATTGAACACGGGAAAGAGAGGAGTGAGGGCTGTTTTTCATGAAAGCTTACGTTGCTTCCTTTGCTGGCGATTTCGGTGAATAGCCAATTGAAACACGTGTTAGGGCTGATTTTCATGAAAGCTTGCCTTGCTTGCGATTTGGGTGAATAGGCAATTAAAACATGTGGTGTTTCATGATGTAGTTTTATTGCATGGTGTAACACGTGTTTAAATTGGTTACTCACCCAAATCGCAAGCAACGGAAACTTTCATGAAAATCAGCCCTGTCCTGATACTTCCCCGAGTACGTTCACTATTTCCGTACTATACTAATAATGATTCCTCGGTATGTTACGAGTATGTTATGATCCCTCGTAGATACAGGGTGGTGGGGAAAACAGGTAACCGAAACCATGGTGGTTTTGTGTTTTCTGGTACCTTTTTCTTGCGCCACCCTGTATTAGTAACGTATGCGACTGTGCGTGGTGGATAGGGGCGAAGTGAATATGTGAATTAAATTGATGAGGAACTCTTGAATTTCTTACTTCTCCTTATTTTTCCCCACTCAAATAACATCCTGTTTTTCCTTCGATATGCATATCCTTCGTAATGCGTGTGCACCATAGAGTTAGCAATAGAATAGCTGTTTTTTGAGCGAGGGGAGTGAAGCGAAGAGACGGAGGGGACGAGGCACCCCCCACCATATTGACTTGCCCCATACTTAGAGGCCCTCTGTACCAAGTATTGCCTTCTCATTCTTCATTAGGGGGAGAGAAAGTTATTGAGAAACGCGCATGTCAGATGGGACATCCAAAATAGCTACCGTTGTTCAAAAAGACACCTGTTTTGTAGAGAATTGACAATTGTAAATGCTTGAAAATGTCCCAGATGTGTTGTGTTGTATACTGTAGTCACACGATAGAAACGTGTTTCGAAAAGGTTACTGGCAGACTCACATTACTCGGTATAGAGGGACTCCAATGGGGCCATACAATATGGCTGCCGCTGAACCGTGAATTTGGCTTCATATGACGTCATGAAAGTTTTTTTCTATTATATTTCTAACTCTATGGTGTGCACGTTCTAGATGTTTTAAAAACAATTTTCTTCCTTTTCTTCTTTTAATATCTCATACACAAATTTCGTTTCAGTTTGTAATATGTACAGCCAGCCCCAAAAGTTTTTTACTTAGTCGTAAAAATCTTCTTGGAATTAATTTGGAAAGGATTGACTAATTTTAGTATTATTTCCTGCAGTGACAAAGCCAGGATTTTCGTAACAGGGGTACAGGTGGAATAGACCAGGGCCATTTTCAATATTTTCCAGCTAAATGAACTTTTTAAGAATACATTTATCATACTTCCCGTAATATTGCTAACTTTTATCATGGTATATGATTCCGGAAGACCCAAAATCGATTTTTATAGATAAATTAGATAAATTCAAGCTTTCTTGAGAGACAAATTGTTGAAATTGAAAAAAAAAAAGTATTTTCTCTTGATGGAGCGCCCCCGAGTCCCCTCTTCGACTTTGCCACTGTAACGTAAAAAGAGATTGTAATTTTCTGTAAGTTACAAAAAAACCATAGGCTACTCAAATCGTTCTATCCATGCCAAAAGTATTTGAAAAAGAAATCACGACTGGGTACTAATTTTTGGCGGTTACTGTATATAACACGCCATGATTGATCGATTTCATATTGTTTTTTCTTTCGTTTGTTTGTTGGTTGGATTCAATTAGGATTCTAGCCTGCGTGTTTCGGAATTACGTAATACATATCCAGATATTAACTATTATTATTATTGCCAAATTCTGGTAGTCTGATAGTGACTATCGTGCAGCTAAATTAACCCCGTGATTCCTCCATACTCCCCCCCCCCCTGTGGGGGCTGTCACCCACTAAATTCTCGGCAACACCACCAACTTTCATTTTTTTTCGATGAAAAATCGATAGAAATCGTGCAAAACTTTACTTACACCCTCCCAATTTTGATTTTTACACTCCCAAACTGAAAATTCTGGCGGAATCCCTGGATTCACATCATACCTCCCCTCGTATTATTGACAAGTGGCCTCCCCGTTGATAAGAGTCGCCTTTGGAAGGTCGTGGGTTCGCATGCCGCCCATTCTTACTGAGGTCTTCCATGGTTTCCCTCGATCGCTCCAGGCAGATCCTGGGGTAGTAGCTTCAGTAAGATAAAGTATGTTCCTTTCTAATTTCTTTCCTTTTGGGTGAGTTAGAGGACATCGCTGTTCGTCTTTCCAACCCGTAACACCAAAGATTAACCAAATATTCACCATAATAAAATTTAATCAAATTGCATCTATTCGTAGACCTTATCGTCGCAGTAAACTCCTATGGTGTATAAATATCACTCGGAAAGTCTGGACTATGGAGCTCTACGTAGTGACACTGGAGTGACTGCTTAATGTCGAAAGATAGACGCCAGAGCAAATATTTAAGCTCGATTGTCCACTTCCAGTCTGAACAAATGTGGATCAAATTTTCAGTTCTAACTCAATTTCATACGCTTCTTATCACTGTGTAGTCCTTTTTATTATTTGTCTTAATTCCTGAGTTATTGATATTAATTCGTATACCGTACTCTGCATATAATAGAAATTACTGCAAATAATATTTACGTTTTCTGACAGAATTAAGACATTCCGCCGCACAACGATATCAAACGTAAAAAACTTAGAATTGAAGATTTGGTCCATATTGGCTTAGACTGGAAGTGGACAAACTAGATTAAATCCTGTCCTCTCCACTCTCTGACTTCATGTATTCTTGAAATTTTCAATGGAAGCAGTCAGTCCAGTATCGCTTTTAGATAGAAGTCATTGGTCTGGACTAACAGTTGCCTTCGTGGTTGCCTATCGAGATAGTCGAATAACTTATATAAGTTAGAAAGTCAGGTTACATTATATTCTTTTCATATACGCAATGCAAACACCAAACATCACATTTAATACACAAGATGAGCATTTACTGACATCGGGAAATTACTGCGAAGATCCGGTAGTTGTATTCGTGACTCGTTATAGATTTCAGTTAAAAAAGGATACATCGATGTTCTTACTAGAGGAAGTGACTTAGATGCTTCAGTGTCCTCTTGTGCGTGTGCCCTGAAAAATAAGACATTAAACTTAATCCGCCAATCACATAAATTGACTCTTGTAGATGGAAAAGAGAGGGGAGGGAGGTTCCGTCCCCCCTACAGAGAACGATTCATTTGCCAAAGTGGAAGGACAATTCAGAGTATACGTACCCTGAAAATCCTGTTGTAATTCGTGGTGAGATCCCTCTAGTGACAATTTTATGAACTAAGATACTTAGCGCGCGGTGTGAGAGAGTGAGGGCGGAAAGAAATATGACCACTGTTCGCTTAATCACCATAGAAATAACCAGAGAACGAAACCACTGGTTGAATTTGGTTGAGGAGAGTGGGTGATAGAGGTCGTTATCATCTCTTGTTGATATCTATGCCTCCACCCTCTAAATAGCGGCGCCCTCTCTTTCCCAAATAAACTACTTTTCATGTCATAGAGAAACAGTTTCAGAGAGAATTCATTGATGAAAACGGGAAGTCGATAAGAATTTATCGAGAGAGAGTGAGTTTCGGTTAGCGAAATTAATTCAGCAATCGATTTCGGGAGAAAAGCTTTTGAGATATTTTTTTTGTTACGATGTGGTGTGAGTCTATTATATGGGAAGGGGGAGAAAATGTAGGGTGTAGGTGGAATAGTAGGGGCTATTGATTTCTCTGCGTTCTTTTGCCACCCCCTCCCTCTCAGTCCGCCACTAGCCGTGGTGAAGAGACTTCGTAGTCGACGGCAGCGTCGGAAATTTCATATCGATTTTGTCTGCGCCGAGCTCAGTCAGTACGCAGGCAAGGACGTTGAAGGGTTGAGGACGGGGGACTAGAGTTCGAGAAACTGGTACAGTACAGTACAAGCCAGTACTTTGGTCAGTGTAGCCAGTTACGGGCATAAAAACATGATGTCACATTTTTCTAATATATTGTGTAATAAGCTCTTATTTAATTGAAGGATATAACTGTTCCAGAACAAGGAATTTCATGACAAATGTTGTTAGTTTATTTCCATTTCGTACCGTGATCGAAATGACACTGAATTTGTAATTGTTAAACACAATTCCAGATAGCATACCAGCTTGCAACAAGGTTACTAGTCACTTTGAGATTGTCAAACTTGATATTGTGTTGAACTTTTAACAGACTTGTTAGAAAAAAACATAAGTGGCTTGGTTAGTACACCTAACGTAATTCAAACATGTTGGAACAAGCAGTTATGCGAGAAAGTTTGTCAAACTTGTTATTTGTTTCGATTTTCTTTCGTTGTACGTCTCAGTGCGATGAAGTCTCATCACGTGTCAGGACTGTTTCGCCGTAGAATAATCGTCGCCAACTCCCACCTTTTGACTACAGGAGTCTCATGCAACCAGACGAACTAATAAGTATAAATAGCGCTTGGAAAGCGAACTAGAACATGTGGTTCCGTGGTCTGGTGACACGTGACTACAGCATCTAATGTGGTGTGCCAGTAAACCGCGGTTCGATTCTCACCCAGGTCAATAGTTTTATTTTTTAAGAGATATATTATGTTTTCTTTCTTGTCCTGTCAAGGATATTTCAACTTTGATTTTTATAAACTAGACTGCCCGATTCAACTTGTGCAAACCTTCTTGGCTTGATTTCCTAAATTTGCAATAAGTTGTCCCTGGACTATGTGAAGCAAGGGAGCGGAGAGAACAATCTTGTTTGTCCACTTTCAATCTAAACCAATAGGAACAAAATTTTCAGTTCTAACTCAGATTTTTAAGCTTGATATCGCTGTGCGGCCCCTTTTTTTATGTCTCAATTCTTGAAAATAACATAAATATCTTTGCAGTATTTTCTATTATATGCAGGATACAGTATACTATTATATGAATACCTCAGGAATTAAGACTTAAATTAAAAAAAAAACGAGCCGCACAGCGATAAGAAGCGTATAAAACTGAGTTAGAACTGAAAATTTGGTCCACATTGGATTAGACTGGAAGTCGACAAATGAGTTTATATATTTGCTTAGGAATCTATCTTTCGATACTGAGCAGTCACTCCAGTATCATTACGTAGAGCTCGATGGACAGGACATGTCATTGACAGAGAATGTAAAATTTTATTGTTTTACATCGGGCAGGCTGAAATTATCCATCAAAGAAAACTGGCAACATTGAACGTGAAAGAGGGACCTAGCCGTGTGCTTCGAATGCGATTTAGCCGAATTAGGCCGGCTTTTCAAGCAGGTGATCGCTGTTTGTTTTGCTTGCGATTTATTTGAATAGCCCATTGAAACAGGTGTTTAATTAAGTACGTGTTCTACGTGTAACACGAGTTTCTATTGATGGCTACTCATAGAAATCGCACGTTCTATGCGGGTACATGAAAAGCTGGCCTAATAAAACGTCTGTGGACAGTGCTTTCTTTACAAATTACAGTTTGAAGAGCGTCCTCTGGCTAGTGTTTAATAGTTGTTTTCGTTGACAACAGTGAGAGCTAAGGGTCTCTCTACACATCATTCGCATTGTAACAGATAACATTCTAATTAGAAGTACTATCACTGAGCTCCACCATTAACTTTATAATTGCAAGATAATGTAATCGTAATTACTATTTCATTGCAATTCTACATATAGGTCTGTGCAGTTTTTCTTTCATCTTCCGTTTTTGTTTTCTTCTTTGCTTCCTCTGTTTCCTATTCGTTTGGTTTGCTGTCTCCTTTCTTATTCGTTTCCATTTATTTTCTTCTTTCTGTTCTCTACATAACTTTCTTACCGCTTCTTTTAATTTTCTCTCTTCCTTTTTCTTCTTTATTTTTGTGTTATTTCTTTTAACCAGTTTCTTTCATTGTGCACCCCTTCCTTCCTTTTTGTATTTTCAATCTTACATTTCTTTTCCTTAATGACCTTCATTCTACTTTCTTTTCGTTTTTGTTCCTTTCGCCTGGGTTTTTCCTTTTCTTCCAACTGTCTTCTTACATTCTTTGCTATGTATTTCTTTTTCTATTGTCTTGATAGCAGTTTCCTGTCTTCGTTTCGCCTTAGCTGATATCCATTTACAACAAACAAACAACAACCACCGGCGTTACAGACCGATAGGTCCTGAGCCTACCCCAACGCCATTTGTCCGCTCTTGGTAGAACTGCTTCCACCTCGGTGACGGCAGTGTGGTCATCGCTGCGCGTCACCTAGCCACGAACAGGCGTATTAGGGGCTTTCTAGACCGAGTGTCCGTCACGTCTTTATTCACGTGACTCCCCAGTTTGCCTCACGACGCTGGGTGGACCCCGAAAAGTGGGACTCCAGCCGGGAATTGAACCCAAGACCACGCAAACATGAATCCAACGCTCTAACCACTAGACTATGGAGCCCCCAGCTGATTTCCACTTAGTACTTCTTTCTCAGTGATTACCTTCTCTATTCGTATGGAAAATAGTTTTATTCGTCCTTATTTCGATCCATAGTTACCCCAAAGAATGCCTGACAATCCCCTGCTTCCTTTGGGGAATCCCTTGCACGTTTGTTGTCCAATTTTAAAATAAGCGCTTTTACATGGAGCAGGTTTCAAGTCTTTGAAGTCACCATGTCGCCTCAGTTCTATTGCTAATTGCATTAGATATAAGAAGTTCTACAGTTCAGTTTCCCACGCTTTCGGTACCCTATAACGCGGAAATGAAGTATATTTGTGCACCCTTAATGTTCTGTACTTTTTACACGCTTTGTATTAACTTGCTCTGTAATCATCTCTGGTACAAATCTTGTAATTGATTTTTAACTCACTTCCCATCATCCGATTTCTTCGGAATTTTGTAAACTTGCTTGCTTCCGATGACAATACAATATCCAATAATTAGATACACGATAGAGTAATCCAGTTAACTGTAATTAATTAATTATTAAAATAATTGGAAATCATCCTTAAATGCACGCAATGCCGCATCATTTATGTAAAGTTTGGGTTGCCTATTTCTCAGGGGGTTTAATATTCATCATGAAGAACGGCAGTTCTTCGAGTGACGCTGGCAAAGGACACTGTTAGCGCACTCAGATAGTATACAGTTAGTTTCGGAACTACCGAAGTATAAGTTCGATTTTGATGCTTGAACTTACATTTGAAAGCTCTTTCCAATACTAAGACACAGGAAAAAAATTGGGTCGGTAGGATCTCCTTGGGACACCCTAGGGCGCTTTGAAAAAATTATCAAAATTTCACATTTTTTAGGATAGTACTGACCCCAGACAATATAGGCGGCCGAAACTTACTAGATCTTATTCTACGCTTCAATATGTTTCAAACGGTGTATAATACATTAAAATCGGTGGAGCGGTTCAAAAGTTACGACTTTTTTTAACCGAATCACAAAATTTTCACAAATGATAGAAAGGTATGTCCGTCATTCTGTATCTTTTTGTTTTATCCCCAAATGGGTGGTACCGGGGGGTTTTAGGAGTCCATTGCGGGCCCTCTTCATAATGGGGGTAAATCCAAGCTTAGATTTTTGATAGGAGTTACGGTTTTCGAGATATGGAGCAAAATCGATCTTGTATTCTTCCGCCATAGTGACACGTGCCACTTTTTAAATACAAGCCCGTACGGAGAACACTCTCCGCCGCTGCTCCACTCATCTGGGCATGACGTAAAGCAGAAAAATGTAAAGATACATGACCGTACCTAATTTTATCTAACCTCCACGTTCCTATGGTGAGTAATTTAAAACGTAGTTTCTGTCAAGAATATAAATGCATGTTTTGCGCGGGAGATATAAACAGCTAATTTCGGATCTAGCAAACTATAAGCACGATTTTGATGGTTGAAGTAGTATTTGAAAGCTCTTGGTCATACTAATACACTGAAAATGGATTGGATCGGTAGGACCTTCCTGGGAACCCCTAGGGCGGTTTGAAAAAAAATCAGATTTTCACATTTCTGGTGATACCACTTATCATATAGGTGACCGAAGCTTGCGGAATCGTAATCTACGCTTCAATACCTTTCAAACGGTGTTTCACACGTCAAAATCGGTGAAGGAGTTCAAAAGTTATGACCTTTTTAGCCCAATCACAGAATTTTCACAAATGATAAAAAAGGACCTCTGTCATTCTGGCTTTAGCCCAAAGTGGTTGGTACCGGGGGTTTTGGGAGTCAATTGCGGGCTTCAACAAGTTATGGTAAATCGAAGCTTATTTTGTTGATAGGAGTTACCGTTTTCGAGATACGGCCCAAAATCGGCCTATGAAGACTATATGCATTTTTTTAAAAATAGGCAGCCTTACAAAATAAGTGATATCAGTATAAAAAACCCTTCGGGGCAAAGACAAGAGTGACGCAAGAATTCTACTCACAAAAGAAGTGATATCCATTTTGCGAGTTTCTTTCTGTGTCACCATTTCGTAAGGATACTAAATCTCCTAATTTTATTACTTCCGTCATAGTGACACAAAGAAAGTAACTCGCAAAATGGGTATCATTTCTTTTGTGAGTAGAATTCTTGCGTCACTCTTGTCTTTACCCCGAATTTTTTTTATACTCATCTATTATACATAAAAAAATCAATTAAAAAGGATTTAAAAAACACGCTTTTTAAGATGGACAAAGCGTGGGTACTGTTGCTTCCCTTATCATAATATCTAAGAGCACCCACGCTTTTATTTTCCGATTCCTAAGATTAATTCAATTTATTATTTTTTACTTTTAGTCCATCTTGTAAAATCGAGTTATTTAAAATCCTTTTTTAATTATTTTTTTCTTCTTATTTTCATGTCAGAAATTGCATGATGTGGATTTCTCGGTGTTATTTTGCAACGCTCTGTGCATCAATAATTTAATAAACATTTCCCGAAAGCTCATGTTGAAATGCAAGAAGAGAAAAGGCCCTTGCTTACTACCTTTCATTTAGTTTTAAACACTCCGCTGGCAACACTGCGAAAAACTGATAGCACACGGCATGCTTCTCTCTCCTTGACGTGTGGGTGGGAAAGAGTTCCTCATTCAAAAACTCCTTTCTCCGGGTGATGTGGCTCCCCTCCCCAACCCGATTTCTTGCTCTTCCTCATCATCTCTGTCTCTCTCTTTCTCTCTCTCTCTCTCTCTCTCTCACACACACACACACACACACACACACAGAGATCATTTGGGTTCTCTAAAATAAAGCCCCTTCCACAAACTTGGAGATTTTCTGCCTATAAAATTTCCCTCCAATAAGACAAAACAACATTCCCTTCTGAACCAAAGTATCCCTTATCGATGTTGTAAATTGGTTTAGTATTTGAAACACATGTTTCTCGTTAATTAATTCAGTTACAAATGCTATTTTTAAACTTCGGTACATGAACGCGTGACTGAGTTACAGCATGAGGACATTTTCTGTAGGAGGCGAAGAGAGTTAATCAGAATTTTGTCATAAATTTGAAATTTCTAGTTGTCCTAAAACAAACTTTTGTCCTCTGTTAAATTTACTTTCTATATCTACCTGTTAGCAACCCAGACTAGCGCGTCAACTAAAGCAGGTAAAAGATCCCGATAGCGGAGTAAACTTTTTTTCAAACTTAATTCAAGCTTGACATGCGTCAAATCTTAGGGCTGATTTTCATGAACGCTTGCGTTGCTTGCTTTGTTTGGGATTAGGGTGAGTAGCCAATTGAAACACGTGTCTTAAGGTCCCCTATTACGTGTTCTACGTATAACACGTATTGCATTTGGCTTTTTACCCAAATTCAAGCAACGCAAGCTTTCGTGAAAATAAGTACTTAGATCAATTTTGTCGTACAATGTCTGCAGGCTTAAAGCAAGCTTGCTATATCAAATCAAGCTTAGAATAATTAATTTCAAACTTAAATCAAGATTGTTACATTAATTGTGACTACACAAGTGAAAATTAAGGGACAATTAAGTTTGTCATAAGCTCGCATGCTATGTGGGAAGAAACTGACTTCATATTTGGGTACATAACTTTGATTGCAGTGGCCATTTTCAATTTGGTGATTCTGAAAGCAGTAGTCTCATTTAAGTACAGTAACCACGTTCTATGGCGCCATTGTTAACCTTTATGGCTAGAGTCAGTATTGTCATTTGATTACCTTTTTCCCTTAAAAAAAAAACGTTAGTTTCAGGATCTCTACGTTAAATTATACTTATTTGTACTTGATTTCGTTTATCAAGGTCAAATTTCTAGACTGGAATGAGATAGTATAGCCCTTTCGAACGAACCTTTTAGTTCGTTGATTTGCCTAATGACCTCTTATCTAAAAGCGATACTGGACTGACTGTTGTCATTGATAATTTCATGAATAATGAAACAAAGGAGCGGAGAGGACACTTAATCTTGTTTGTCCACTTCCAGTCTAATCTAATGTGAACCAAATTTTCAGTTCTAATTCACTTTTATACGCTACTTATCGATTTTTGATTTAAGACTTAATTCCTGCGTTATTCATACAATAGTGCACTGTACTCTACATGTAAATAGAAAATACTGTAAATAATATTTACGTTTTTCACAAGAACTAGCAAGGAACACTTCCCAGGTGTCAAGAGCCCGATTTTGATGAAAATTCGTGTGCAGGTACAGTGCCTAGGTAAACCTTCATAGCCAACAATTATAGGCCCTGTCGTCAACAAATAACGACAGGGGAAAATGAGAAAAATGGAACGTAGAGAGTAAGTAAATCGAATACAGAGAACGGAAAACTCCTTTTATTTTATAAACTAATATCGCAAGTAGATGGGTATTAATGGATACTGGACAGGAGGTGACACATGCTGTATGATGACAATGACTGCCATCTTGACTATGCTTCAAAATTTTTTAAATAGTCAGTGGATCAAGTGAAATATCAATATGTGCTGGAATGTTCCAAGACACCCAATGACGAGGTTAAGTTTGGCATAACTAATCCTGTACGACAAAGTGACACGTGAAATTGAACTGCAAAATGTGTGAGCCGAAGGAACGAGAACCAAACGGCTACATAAGAGGTACTGTTATGTTGGAAAAAATGATCCTCATGGCCGCAACATGAAGTGCACTAGATAGTTTTAAATACACTAACGGAAGATGAAGTCCCAATTTCAAGAAGGCGTAATGCTATGTAAAAGTGACATTCTCCAGGTCAATTTCACGTGTCACTTTGTAGTAGGTACAGGATTAGAGTTATACCAAACTTGACTTCGTCATTAGGTTTCTTGGAACATTCCGGCACAGATTGATATTCCACATGACCCTCTTATTATCTGAAAATTTGGAATCATAGTCAAGATGGCGGTCATTGTCGTCATACCCTCCAGTATGTATTCTCTCCTGTCCAGTATCCATTAATAGCCATTTGCTTTCAATATATGTAACAGTTTATAAAAGAAAAGGCTTTTTCCGTTCTCTGCATTCGAAGTTCTATCTTTCGACACTAAGCAGTCACTCCAGTATCGTTACGTAAAGATCGATGTATATTTCAATAATACATTTTTTTGTTTTACGTTATGCTATTATTTGTTTTTCTTTTCTTTTAGGTGAGTAGTCAATATTGACCTGGCATCCTTGATCTTCATGGCATATGAGAATTCTTGGTCTCTTAAGTGAGTTGGATCTGGTTAGTTCGGTTGTAAGATTGCATTTTTTTTTTTTTACTTTTATGCATGTATTTTTTCCTATGAACTTAAGAAAATCAAATATTTTACTTTTTTGTCGATTGTGGTGAAAATTTTAAAACTTTTTGTGTATGAGCTTCAGTGATTCCGCCACTTCCTTCCTCTGGGGGTTGTCATCGCGAAAAATTCTCCAGCACCCCCAACTTTCATTTTTATTTTACGGTAAAAAAAAAACGATAGAAACCGTACAAAAGTCCACTTACACCCTCCCAATTTTGAATTTACACCCCTCCCAAACTGAAAATTCTGGCGGAATCCGTGATGGGGTTTATTGAAATTTTAGGGCTTGGTTTAGTACTCCACTGAACTTTACAACATTGTCTATGATACAAGCATTGCAGAAGGTAGAATCTCAGGTTGTACATTACGATACTATTCCGGTATTTGTCTAGTTAAAATAAACTAGGCGAAGTTGTTAGTCAAGATTGCTACTGTCTGGTTTGGTTTCTATTATGTCTCGGGTGAATTGAATCTTACATGATAGTGCAGCGATCCCATTGCAGCTTTTCCGGGATTTGAAATGACTCCCCAAAGCGAAAATCCATGAGCACCCACTGGAAGTTCAGCAATGGCGAAACAAATGGATAGATATCGTTTCAGAAAAACAGTTCGTTTGATGATTTCGGTCAAGACCGGGTCCCGAATCATTCACG